>LBNU01000184.1:67448-110466 GCA_014162995.1 Artemisia annua
ATATATATATATATATATATATATATATATATATATATATATATATATATATATATATATATATATATATACATAAAGACCATTAAAATTTTGTTTTAATATAAAAAACATTTTTTATAATTGAAATATTTTTTTTTACAAAAATCTATATAATTTAATTAAAAAAAATATAAATGGTGTAATTTAGGTGAAAATTCGGTTTTCGGTTTTGACCCATCGGTTCGGTTCGGTCACAAATATTTTTGGTTCGGTTCGGTTCGGTTTTCGGTTATGACCCAAAAAATTTATTTAACCGAACAACCCAAACCGAATAAACCAATTAACCGAGAACCGAACCGATGAACACCCCTATATATAGCAGTTTACAGAAATATGACATACCTTAGCCTTTCAACATTTTTATGTGACGTGTATCCATAACTTAGGAAAATTTCAAATTAGACCAATTTTAGGATTTCAGATTTTAGGGTTTTACAACTCTTCCTTCCTAAAAAAAAATTTCGTCCGCGAAATTGAAATGAAGAGATCAAACGGAAACGTACCAATTCACGAAATGAAAAGGAAGTGATTAACTTGCTCAGAATAGTTTCTCCAAAGAAATTTAACAAACGGAAAAAATTTCTCATGACTTGATCTGAATAAAATAGGATAGCCCCGAGCTCTCCACATAAAATAAATCTGATCCAACAAATACGAAATGAACATGAACAGATGATAGTCGTAATCTCACAAAGAGATATATGAACATCAGATGAATCTGGAAAGAATATGGAAGTGAAAAAAGATGATAGAAACTCCACAAATCGAATCAGGTTCTGAACGAACTAAGGATCTTGCTAAAATCAGAGGAGCATATATCGATACTATTATGTACATGTAACAATTACACAGTTAGACGATTAATAGTTATTCAAGTTTACTTATTGCAATTTCATATCGACTCACTTTGGGACCAACATTTGGCATCAAGAGTCACGCTCGTTACAACATCCAAACCAAAAAACCCCTACCGAGACAAGAAGGAAACCAAAAGCAGAAAGAATACGCTGAACTTTGTTCCATAAAGAAAGAATACGCGACGTTCAAAGACAGAAACGTTGTCTGGATAAATAGGGACGCAAGGAAAGTAGTGCACGACCGCACTTGTGTAGAAATTGCAAACGAGAAGGCACCAAACGAAGTGGTGACTTATTGGTTTGTGTTGGTGTGACTGTTGTACGCGACAAGAACGAAAGAGAAGGAAACATAGTTTGCAGAAACTCTTTTTTGTAATTAACATCACACGACAACAAAACCAGGAGACCCATTGTTGCATTTTAACGCAACAATTTGGAAGAGAAGGACGTCAAAGGAAAAGACCTACTATTGCAAATACATAACGCAACAAGTTGGAAGGAAAGAGGTTGCTTGGACACAAAAGGTGCCGAGAAGCAGAAAACAATATAGGATTGTTTGGAGACACGCTAGCAATACAAGGATAGCAACAACAAAAAACAACTTGATCAGTTGTTTTGAAAATACCGTGGGGTATTTTGTTGTGGCACGTACGGTGTGGAACAAAGCAAGAAAAGTAAGGAAGTATTGTGGAACGTGTTTAGAGATACAAGCAACAAGGACAACGAGATATAGGCAATTTGCTATCTTGTTTAGAGACGTACTACCGTGGTAGTATTAGAAAGAAAAAAAACAAACAAATCCGTTTGTTTTGGATAAATACCGAAATGTATTTGGTTACCTTGTGGTTTAAGAACGTTGAAATCAAGAAAAAACAACGAACAACAATTTGTTGTTTTAACCGAGAAGCACTTTGGGGTTTTTGAAGAAAGCCGAGACAAACAAAGGGTCTAGGGCATACTTGGTTTCAAGTCGACACAAAGGAAGAAAAAAGGAACAACGTGGTGGAAATGTGGTTATTGAAAAGGAGCAATTCGACAACATCAAAGAAGGGTGTACGTGAATTGGTTTGGTGAACAAGGGAAAAGAAAAACGTGGTTGGTATAATATTCAAGTGCCGACACAAAAGGGAATACGCTTGTGTTTAACACTAACAACGAGGTCACAAAATTCAAACTTTGGATTTCATTTCACATTTATATAGTATAGATATTTATTTTATATTATTAGGAAATTCATAGAACTTTATATTGACCCCGTACTATTAGGATTCCCGGATAACTATTTATGTTCCCGTAAGTATTAAGTGATACCACACTAGTTAGACATTCCATACGATTAGAAGGTGAAGATTATAAATACCTTTAGAATGGCCGGTGACGATACAAACACATCAACAACAGTGAAACCCGTAACACCTATTGCACAATACCAATGCCCTAAAATCAAAAATACAAACTACACAGTTTGGACTATACAAATTAAGGTTATACTAGAAGCACAAGTTTTTTGGGAAACAATAGAACCTAAGGAAAACACGCAAGTAGATGAAAAGAAAGATAAGGCAACAATAGCCTTCCTATATCAAGCGTTGACCGAAGATGTGATTTTACAAGTAGCAAGTTGTAAAACGGCAAGGGAATTATGGGAATCGTTAAAAAGGGGATACAATGGAGAAGAGAAAGTGCAGCAAGCACGGTTACAATCATTGATGATTGGATTTCAGACCCTTCAGATGAAGGAAGATGACACGGTGGATGCATTTACAACCAAACTAAATGGCTATGCCACAAAGGCCAAAGAATTAGGAAAGACTTTGGATGAATCACTTTTAGTACGAAAACTATTAGATTCCACACCAGATAGGTTCATTCAGATAGTAGAATCCATAAAACAGACAAACAATCTCGACGATATTACCTTAGATGAGATTGTTGGAAAACTTAAGGCATTCGAGGAAAGGATAAAACTCCGAAAGGGAGGACAAGTAGAACGCCAGGATAATTTACTATTCGCACAAGGCGAACACTCTAGAAATGGAAAACGATTTACCAAACATAGAGGTAGATCAAACTACTCACGAGGAAACTGGCACAATAATAGAAATGAAGATAACTCGAACGAAGAAAACTCAACTCACAAAGATAAGTCAAATAAAGGTAGACGTGAGTGGGATATAAGGAAAGTAAAATGTTTCAATTGTGGGAAACAAGGACATATGAAGAAAGACTGCAGAAAACCATCAACAAACCAGGAACAATCAAACCTTATCTTACAAGACGATGAACCATCACTATTAATGACTACACACGAAACTGAACACGAAGAAGTTTTGTTGAATGAAGGAAAAGTACAACCCGGAAAGTATGCAACAACAGATGCTAGCATATGGTATTTAGATAATGGTGCAAGTAACCATATGATGGGAACCAAGAGTCATTTTAAGGATATTGACGAAAGCATCACTGGACACGTTCGTTTTGGAGATGGATCGTATGTAGAGATAAAGGGTGGAGGTTCAAAACTATTAGGATGTAGAAACCAACAACAAAAGATAGTTTCAGATGTTTATTACATTCCAAACCTCAAGAGCAACATACTTAGTCTAGGACAACTTACAGAGATTGGTTGTAAGATCATCATGGATATAAACAAACTTACTTTGTATGACAAGAACAAGAAATTATTGATGAAAGTAGAAATATCTAAGAATCGACTTTACAGTATAAGTGATGCGTGGTTTTGTGACCTTACAACAGGTTTTACCTCTCAAGAGATCTCAAGAGGCTTACAACCCCACCAGGCAGTGTACCTGACCGATGTAGTATAGGATAGTGGTAAGTACGGGGGATTGATCGTTCTCTCACAGGGAATAGTGTTCGTTAGGACAGAAAAACTACTCTAATTGGTCTAAGGGTGAAGGAAGATTCTTTTTGTATTTTTATATTTTTAGGAAAGCAAGTAAAATCTCGGTTTTGAAGGATGGGTGGAATTAGTTGCTAGTCAACTAACCCAAAATTACTACAATCGCAAAAGAAAATAAAATAACTAAACTATTGTGGTTGTGAAAACTATATGGAGAAAAGTTGTGTTTACTTAGACTTCATTACTCCCTAACTATCTTTTACCGGTTAATTGATATGTATGTTACTTGTGTGGATGAAGGGTGTATTCCTAATAACTCATGGAGTGGCATACATATCTCTCCAATTCTATGAGCTCTTATCTCCTCCTATGCCATGCACGGCACAACCATAGGGATTGTAAACAGTGGCTCATGCGTTAAATACTACCTTAATAGCCTAGTATGCCTTGGCTACATGTTTCCCAAGACGTTCAAGCACGTTACCATAAAGGAGGTTGGCCAGTTTTCTTGAGCCTAACATTGATGGAACAATCATCCCAACAAACAACAACACATCAATTAACCAATAATTAATAGTTAGGTTTCATTAGATCTAAGCAAACACAAAGAAGAATTTAGCCAAGCATGTTAATTAAAAGACAAGCAAAAGAGATAATCAACCAACACATAGACATATTGATTGAATTAAAGTGAAGACTTATCTTTAATTAAGCATGAGGGTTCCAAGGGTTGGAAACCCTAAAAGGTATAGAAAATTCATCTAGGGTTTGGTGCCAAAAGTTCTCCACAAAGTTCCACCCTAATGAATGAAAAATAGAAAACTATATATAGACTTTTACACTCTGACGGCATCAGGTTATAGGGTCTGACGCCATCAGCCCGGTGCCATAAGGTTTCTCGGATGGCCTAGATCCACTTCTGACGCCGTCACCCTTTGTTGCCTTCTGGGCCGTCACTCTTCAAAACATAACCTGACGGCCTACCACCAATAACACCTGACGGCGTCAGGTACAAATCTCCAAGTTCTTTCTGGCCCGTCATTTGAAAATTGGTTTTCACTCTTTTGTCAATGCTTGCTGACGGCGTCACCTTGTGACTCTGACGCCGTTAGGTAGTAATTCCTGCTTCTTTTGAGACTTTGTCGTTTTCTTCACTTTTATGCTCCAAAAACGTCCAAATATGCATGTTTTCCAGAATTCTTCTCAAAAGTACCTAAAATGACAAAAGGAACGATTTAGGGTAATATTTGATCACATTTATACGAGTTAGGGCTTAAATGACCCCCTAAAAGCGTAACACTTTTCGTCTCATCAAATACCCTTACACTTGGGATTTGCTTGTCCAAAAGCAAATGAGCTTTTATTCCAATCAAAATATGAGTTAGGGGTCATTTAACACAAATATAAAAGTAATTACAACAAATAGTTATTAGACCCTAATCATAACAAGCACGAAAATCATACACTAGCCCCTCACAAATAGTGTTTGGATTCTCTCATCTCTCAAATGTCATAGAATTATATCTCATAAATGAAAACGGAAAATAACACTCACTACCTGTCATAGCAAATAGATTACCATAGGCTTGGGAGAGGATCAATTACTCCTCCACTAGGCGTAAGCACCTAAGATAAACTATCAAAGAGGGCTTTCCAAAGGGTTGTAACGTAAGGTGTAGGGATATGATAAACACGGTTTGGTTGGAATAAAGGGTATTTTAATGGTGGCAAGTTAATTATCATGATCAAATACATGCACTCTACATCGTTGCTTAAGCCAAGACTCGACTCAATCTTAAACTAAAAAAGAAATAACAAAAACTAAAAAGAAACATAAAAGGAAACGAGATGGTAGTCCGTATGTTTTTCTCTTTTCTTTTTCAAATTTTTTTGTATTTTTCTTGATTTTTTGATTTTTTTTTCATACACTTTTGCCCTACCATCCAAAATAATACATCATAGGGAAGTTGCATTCCCCTTACACTAATGACTCGAATTAAGATAATTGAAAAACTTGGAGTACTTTTAAAATGTTTAGCACATATGGGGGTAATAATGTTGTTCTTCCCCATTACTCCATTACACTAGTACTTTACCCATGAGTCCCAATTGTCCCAAAACAATATGTACAAGGATATGACTTAACTTAGCAACCATGTAAGTGACTAGATAATTAACTAAGGGTTTAACAAATGTTGTCACAATAATGCACCAAAGGTGAGTGCATACAAGGTAGGCTAAGGCGATTTCGGTGTACATTTAGTGGGGTGTAAACAAATTCTCACTTTGAGTAAGATGCTCAAAGATCGAAACGAAAGGATAGGCTCGGAGGGGTGTACTAGGGGTATCGTGTACCAAAAATGGATACAACGCAAAG
Source organism: Artemisia annua (assembly GCA_014162995.1). Lineage (NCBI taxonomy): Eukaryota > Viridiplantae > Streptophyta > Magnoliopsida > Asterales > Asteraceae > Artemisia > Artemisia annua. Next base: position 73,585 of record LBNU01000184.1, read on the forward strand.
GGTGTGGGAGAATTACTTGACCAATGAAGTCAAAGTAATTATAACAAAAATACGGGTTTAAAACAATGGGTTAATCCTAATGCCTCTTATCATGTAGTAAATCTTAACTACACGAATGTAGTCTCACTTGTGGATTTGAGATGGTCCTAACGCAAGTTCTAGAATCTAAATACTACCGGTACACACATCATAGCACCAAAGATGGATGCTTTTCCTACCAATTCTAGGGGCGAACCTCACATATTTAGGGTGGAAAATTTTTTAGTGGTACGGTTTTGTGCTAGTCATACAATTTCCTATCCATGAGACGCTCATTAAGATCAAGGTTTCACTTCTAAATGTTGTAAAAAATTTTAAATTGGCGCTAAAATTGCCCTAACAAATATTTCTCTTGGTTTTATTACAAATTTACGATGAAACAAAGCAAAACATCAAGCGTAAGTGTATTCTCAATGGTGTCTTCATTTACCCCCTTTACACTTAAACCGAACATTGTCCCCAATGTTCAAATAGAAGATGTAAAAGTAAAAAAAATGAAAGAATGAAATCAAATACTCCCCTGAATCGTTTGATGCGGATAATGAAGTAACACGGTTAGATCTTCTTCCAAGAAAGACGAACGCTCAAAGCTTCCATTCCAAAATATAAATCATCTTCTTGTCCAAAATAACCTGTTAACCTAAAAAAGATAAAGGCCAACCTCGCATAAAATCGGCGGTAAAATCTACATAATAGGATATAATGCTTGTGGAATGAATATTTTGCAGAATTCCTGGAGATTATAAGTTAAAGAATTACAAAACTTTTTAGGTTTCCGGAGGAAATACAAAACTTTCAAAATTTGCAGAAAAGTTTAACCTGACTCCGTCAGGTGTTATGCCTGACGTCGTCAGAATGATCTGACAGAATTCTCATGTTAAGTTTCCGGGAAAAATTCTGGAAAAACTAGATCTTACTTCCTGGAATTCCTGCAAAAATTCATTATGACTCGATACAAGCATTTGACTCAAACAAATACTAATATGTATGTTAATTTACATTGTTATGATTCATGTTCATTCGTTCTTATAAACCGATTTAGATTTCCCTTACACTTAGCTTTTGCAAAATACCTTTATATGTAGTTAAGACGAAGTTAAAAACAAAATAAAGCATTTTCACAAGTTAGTTTGAATCATGAATCAATAACAAGAAATATCATACATACGGAAACAAATAAAATCAAATAAACAAACAAACAAAACACACAAAGCTTGGGTTGCCTCCCAAGAAGCGCTTTTCTTTATTAACGAGTCTTGTAGCTAGACTCAAAGTCACGTGCTCTCATCTAGTGTCACTAATGCTCACGTATCCAAGCGTGAGCCACCTAATTGTCGCCTCATCCTTCTTATAATCATCATTAAGCTCTAAGCATCCGTGGAAGTACCTCTTATTCTTCTCATGGGGGTACTTAAGTCCTTTTCTAATATCGTTCTCACTCAATATGTCACAGGGGGGAAACCTATTACATTTCTCAATAGAAAAGTTTTTATACCTAGGGTGTGCGCGGGCATTTGATAAACAAAATCCTCATCCCCATCTGAGAATGTAATTATCCCTTCCATTAGTCTTTCATCTAAGTTGGTTAGTCTTTTGAAGGGCTTTCCAAACACAACTTGGGTTAGGTTACTATCAACAAACTCTCTTAGATCTTCCATAACCATAAAGTCCGTTTGATAGGTAAAGCTCCCCACAAACACATGCAAAGTCTTAGCCCTAGCAATAATATTATCTCCTTGATACTCTAACTCATTCACCATGATTTTATTGTATTCAGCACGCGAAATGATGTTCATTGGCAAAGATGAATTACGGTAGGCGTCAAAGCTTCTAAATCCAATTTTGCAAGGGAATTGAATGTTAAACAAACTATCTTTCTTAATCTTTGTTCTAGGGTCAACATAATTTAGAGGGTTAGCTCTTTCATCCCCTTCAGGGTCATCTACTACTTCCTCATTCCCTAGGTCTTCATCGGAATCCGACGAATAGTAAAAAGGGCCATTTTCATGGTCGGTGTCATGGTCAGATTCTTCCATATCAGAATGGTTGTCAAAGTGATGATCAGGTGATAGGTCTGGTGGGTTTTCGTTTTCAACAATAGGGGGCAGGTTGGGCAACTGAAAGTTCCTACGGCGGAAAACACGAATAACAGGGATCAAACGATCAATATTATTCATGAAGAAGTATTACGAACAAAGGCACAAAGAATAAGATAGACTAAAGAAATCCTAGAAAAATAAAATAAAAATCTCACTAGAAAGGAATCTAGCGGGTAGACCTAATAAATAAAAAATTCTACCTAAACGATAACTATTCCCCGGCAACGGCGCCAAAAACTTGATGCGTGTTTTTGTGACCTTACAACAGGTTTTACCTCTCAAGGGATCTCAAGAGGCTTACAACCCCACCAGGCAGTGTACCTGACCGATGTAGTATAGGATAGTGGTAAGTACGGGGGATTGATCGTTCTCTCACAGGGAATAGTGTTCGTTAGGACATAAAAACTACTCTAATAGGTCTAAGGGTGAAGGAAGATTCTTTTTGTATTTATATATTTTTAGGAAAGCAAGTAAAATCTCGGTTTTGAAGGAGTGGGTGGAATTAGTTGCTAGTCAACTAACCCAAAATTACTACAATTGCAAAAGAAAATAAAATAACTAAACTATTGTGGTTGTGAAAACTATATGGAGAAAAGTTGTGTTTACTTAGACTTCATTACTCCCAAACTATCTTTTACCGGTTAATTGATATGTATGTTACTTGTGTGGATGAAGGGTGTATTCCTAATAACTCATGGAGTGGCATACATATCTCTCCAATTCTATGAGCTCTTATCTCCTCCTATGCCGTGCACGGCACAACCATAGGCATTGTAAATAGTGGCTCATGCGTTAAATACTACCTTAATAGCCTAGTATGCCTTGGCTACATGTTTCCCAAGACGTTCAAGCACGTTAGTGTTAGGATCATAGTTTTCAACTATTCAGTCAAGTCTCGGTCATTTCAGTCAATGTAATAGGTTGCTAGAATTATCATAATTAGCTACGTTATTTAGTTACTCGTATGGTTTTTGTTTAAGTTTAATAAGATGTCCAATGGGCCTTGAAAGCCCACGACTTAGAAGATAGGGAAGGAAGGGAGTGTTGCCCTATCCCTCTCCTATAAATAGGACGTCATGTATCTCATTACATTTGTTGGTTAATTTCATATCTTAAGGAAACTCTTGTTCTTTCATCTTTCATATTGATCTTAATCAACCAAGTCTAATTCTCATCTCATTTCTCTTACAAGATTACTTGTGTTTACTAATATGGTGACCTAACAAGTGGTATCAATCGCTAGAAGAAGGTGTAATTTATTTTTTTTGTGTTATACGCCCCAAAAACAAGGTTTTGGTCTCGTTAGATTCAAAAATTTTCCAACTTTCTTGCTTCTTTTGTGTTTTTATCACATATTTGATTACAAACTTGTGTTAGAAACCAAAACAAACAACAAAGTTTCAAAATTTTTGGGTTTTTTTAAGATTCGTAAAAACTTGTACTATTTATCGAAAATTTTATAATTTTTGTTAAAAAGTTCAAGTTTGCAACTTTCATTAAGATTTCATCATTTTAATGCTAGTTGTACAAGAATCTTGGATTAAAAACTTGTTTTAGGCTTGCTTTTTCACAAAAGAAAAATCTACGTTTTTGGCATCTTATCGAGAACCTCTAAAACCCCATTTTATCGAGAAACATTAAACCCTCTTTTATCGAGAACCTTCGATATTACTACTTAAGTGTTTTTGTTGCTTACTCAGTGCTTTTCTCTCTTGTATAAGATAGAAAACACTTCGACGTATTGGATAGTTTCGTTATTGTATAATCTCGAAACTTTGGATAAGTATTTTCGAAAACTGTGTTTATCGAGAACTTCATACATTATCGAAATCAATTACTTGTTTTCGAAATCTTGTGAAACTATCGAAATTAAATTCAGTGACATCGAAAACACACTTTGTCTCCTTTGTACAAAGGATCTCGATAATTGTCACAATTTTTCTCAATAATTTGCTTTTATCGAGAACTTCATTGGTTTATCGAGAACTTCAATTTATTGAGATTATTTGGTCTTTAACTGGTTATCGAAATCATCCTTTTACCAAGCATCGAAATCACTTTGGGTTTTGGTTTTCTAAGATTTGTCTTAAGTACTATACCTTCTACAAGATCCATAAACCACAAGTTTTTCAATCATGTCTCAACCACCGTACTTTAACCCTTATCAAGCACAACCGTATCATCAACTGCAACAATTTCGTCAGCAACAGCAATATCAACAGAATGCACAATCATATCAACAGCCAAGTCAAATGTATTCTCAGCAACATGCCATGATGCATCAATTTCAACCTCAACCCTTACCAATGCTACAACAAATCACTCCAACGCCAAAACAGTCTCACTGGTTTGATCAGATGTGTGAGGTCATTACTACTCAACAATCGAGGCATGAAGCAGGTTCACTTGACACACCACTAATGCTGACACCGGGTAATTATGTTCAGTGGTCAAGTCGATTCCTTAGATTTCTTGATCTCAAGAAACCCCATGGCAGATATCTTCGGAAGGTTATCATGGAAGGTCCATTTGTACCACCTCTCAACACTGTTCCTGCAAATGACAATGCTGTTCCACCTAGACCTGAGTCTTCAACTGCTTTACCTGAAACACGACTCAGTGCCGAACAAATCCTTCATAAGGAAGCGGACGAATATGCCATGAGTTACATCCTTCACAGCATACCAAATCCTATCTTTCGCAGTGTTGATGCTCAGAAAAATGCTAAGGCCATGTGGGAGCACGTTAATCTACTAATGGAAGGAACTCAGTTGAATCAGGAGGATATGGAATCTAAACTTTACATGGAATACACACACTTCATGATAGAGCCAATGGAATCACTTGAGTCATACTATCACCGCTTTACCAACATTCTAAATGACCTCGACAGACACAACATCACACTACCAAAGATTGCCGTCAACACTAAGTTTCTTGGTTGTCTTGGACCGGATTGACAGCGATATGTGACATTTGTTCGTCAGGAAAAGAATCTTCATGATGCACCGTATGGATTGTTGTATGATTATCTCAAACACCATGAGTCAGAAGTGAACAAAGACCGTGCTCAGAAAGGAACCCTTTCACCGTTTCCAACATCAAACTTATTAGCATTGGTTGCTCACTTACATGTTCCGCATTCATCAATGCAACATCACGATTACTCATTTGAACAAAATCACTTCAACTACCCTATTCAAAACAAGACATCATCTTATGATCTCTCTTCGCAACAACAACCAACATAATTTGACCTATCACACAACAATGATACCTTGTACCAATCAAATGATGATGATGATGAGGAGGACTTCAACAGCCTTAATCAGGGGATAGCACTCATTGCTAGAGCTTTCAGCAAATTTTCTAACAAGTCCAACATCGTCTCCGATCATCGTCTAATACAAGAATCAAGCTGTATTCATGATGGCCGTGTTGAGGTTCAAAACGTCAAAGTGGAGATTCAATTCTGGTGGCTTAATTCTGACACAGAGTTTAACAAAATGGAAGGACTTCAGGAACAACTCTGTTCATCTCAGAAGAAGGTTGATTTTGGGATAATGGGAATGATACTCAGGGAATCAGATCATTAAGTGCTTTAACTACAATGGAGTCGGTCATATGGCTACTGCATGTCCTTCTCCAAGAACTCAGGGCAGTAAGTATCACAAACAACAACTTCTATTAGCTCTTCAGGAGGAAGCTAGACGCACAAACAAACAGAATGACAACAGCTTTATGGCCAATGCTCAGTCTGATGATGACATGGAAGATCTGGAAGCTAATGCTGCTGTTATGCTTATGGCCAACATGCAGGAACTCCACATCACTGAATCAGGTCCAGTATATGATTCTGATACTCTGTCTCAGGTGGTGCAAATCATTCTCTGGATTGTTGATAGCGGATGTACCTGACATATGACAGGCGATCTCAAACTGTTAAGAAACTTTGTATCAAAGTTCATTGGTACTGTCAGATTCGGGAATGATCACTTCGCTGCTATTATGGGGTATGGAGATTATGTCAGTGGGAATATTGAAATCAGTCGTGTGTACTATGTTGAATGTCTTGGTCACAATCTCTTTTCAGTCGGTCAGTTTTGTGACGGTGACTTAGAAGTTGCATTCAGGGAGAAAACTTGTTTCGTACGTGATCTACAAGGGAACGATCTAATGTCCGGCACTCGCAGCAACAGTCTTTATACCATTTCAATGTCTGATATGATTGCTTCCTCTCCCATCTGCTTACTTTCTAAGGCCGAATCTACAAAATCATGGTTATGGCACAAACGAATGTCACATCTCAACTTCAAAACCATGACTGATCTGGCTCGACACAAATTGGTTGAAGGACTCCCCAGATTCAGATACGCTAAAGATCACCTTTGTCCTGCTTGTGAACAAGGGAAGAGCAAACGTGCACATCTTGCTTCAAAACAAGAACCCAGTACGGATCATGTTCTTCAGCTATTACATATGGATTTGTGCGGACCAATGAGAGTACAAACGATCAACGGGAAACGTTACATTCTTGTCATAGTAGACGACTTCTCAAAATGGACTTGGGTCTACTTTCTTCGTACTAAAGACCAAGCTCCATCCATGATAGTCACTTTTCTCACCAAAATTCAAGTTCAGCTTAGAAACACCGTCAGAATCGTCAGATCAGACAATGGAACTGAATTTAAGAACCAAACCCTTCGGGATTATTTTGAGAAGGTAGGCATTGTTCATCAAACATCTATTGCTCGGACTCCTGAACAAAACGGCGTGGTAGAAAGACGAAACCGTACTTTAGTGGAAGCCGCCCGCACAATGCTGATCAATGCACAACTACCAGACTATCTTTGGGCAGAAGCCGTCTCAACAGCATGTTATACCCAGAATCGATGTATGATCAACAAACGACACAATCGCACACCCTATGAACTTGTCCACAAACGTAAGCCCAATGTTCAACACCTTCATGTCTTTGGTGCACTATGTTACCCAAACAACGATCGTGATGACTTTGGAAAGCTTAAAGCTAAGGCTGATGTATGAATCTTTATTGGCTATTGTGAGAATTCTAAGGGATTTCCGATATACAACCGTCAGACCAGAGAGATTCAAGAGACTATACACGCTAATTTTGATGAGCTCACTGATATGGCTTCTGAGCGCAACAGCTTAGGACCCGAACTTAACCATTTAAATTTCCCAGATCGTTCAGATGCACCTTTACCTTTAACCCGTCAAGAATTGGAAACGTTGTTCACTCCATTGTTTGATGAATCTTTTGAGAATCGTGCACAAAATGTATCCACCGATTCCGCTGCTCAACCTGCCACTATTCCAGTGCCTGATACACCCGTTACTACAACTACTGTAGAAACTGATGCACCTCCAACAGATTCACCAACAGCAGATGAACAGACAGACTCCAACTCATACAATGCACCTGAAGATTTGAATCAACTTGAAGTACCCGAACCTGCAAATTACGATCCCAATGCATTCTTTAATCCGTTTGCACCGACTCCCAACCTTTCCGATATTCCAGAGTCGTCAACACGGGACTTGGAATCGACTAATGTGCAGCAGTTCCATAACCCTCACCCTTCAACACATCATTGGACACGTGATCACCCAATTGTCAACATTATTGGTAATCCCCAAGCTCCAGTGATGACTCGACAGAAACTTCACTCCGATGCCGAACACTGCATGTATGCACTCACCATCTCTCATGCCGAACCAAAAAGCATCAAGGAAGCAATGACACATGATAATTGGATTGAGTCTATGCAAGAAGAATTCGACCAATTCAAGAGACTAGAAGTCTGGGAATTAGTTGAAAGACCGGATGGAGTTTATGTGATTGGACTTAAATGGATATGGAAGAATAAGTTGGACGCAGAAGGTAATGTCATACGCAACAAATCCCGATTGGTAGCTAAAGGTTATAGTCAGGAGGAAGGAATCGACTTTGAAGAATCTTTCGCACCCGTGGCTAGACTTGAAGCTGTACGGATTTTTCTGGCATACGCTGCTCACAAAAACATGATCGTGTACCAAATGGACGTCAAAACAGCATTTTTGAATGGTCAGTTACGTGAGGAGGTATACGTCAGTCAGCCGGAAGGATTTGTAGACCCAGAGCATCCGAACCATGTCTATCGACTTAAGAAGGCTCTCTACGGTCTCAAACAAGCCCCCAGGGCATGGTATGACAAACTTACTGCTTTCTTACTTGCTAATGGTTTTACCAAAGGTTTGATAGATCCAACTTTATTTATCCAAAGACACGGGGAAGACGTTTTAATCGTACAAATTTACGTAGACGACATTATTTTTGCATCTACTAACAAAAAGTATTCTAATGCTTTTGCAAAATTAATGAAACTAAATTTTGAAATGTCAATGATGGGTGAACTTACGTTCTTTCTAGGATTACAAGTTCATCAATCTCCCCGTGGTATTTTCCTAAGTCAATCAAAATATGCTCTTGAAATAATAAAGAAACATGGAATGACCAGTTGTGACACATACAATACCCCAATGTCAAACACCACTAAGTTAGATGCGGATTTACATGGGAAAATGGTAGACCCCACAAAATACCGAAGTATTATTGGGTCGCTCATGTATCTAACCGCTAGCAGACCGGATATTGTATTTGCTGTGTTTATGTGCTCTCGCTATCAGTCGCGTCCTACTGAACGTCACCTCAATGAGGCTAAACGAATCCTTCGATACGTGAAAGGAACCATTCACATGGGGATCTGGTATCCGAAGGATTCTGGTTTTGAACTAATTGCTTTTTCAGACGCTGATCATGCAGGGTGTATGGATACACGAAAAAGTACTTCTGGTGGTTTACAGTTTCTTGGAGACAAGCTTGTGTCTTGGCAATCTAAGAAGCAGGACTGCACTTCACTCTCATCTACTGAATCAGAATATGTGGCTATGGCTGCCTGCTGTGCTCAAATCATTTGGATGCGTACGCAGCTGATGGACTATGGCTACTCATTCGAGAAGATTCCGATGTACTGTGACTCAAAAAGTGCCATTGCTATTTCCTGCAACACGGTTCTACATTCCAAGTCTAAGCACATCGATCTCCGATATCATTTCATCAAGGAGCATGTCGAGAAGGGTACAGTAGAGTTATACTTCGTGGGTACCGAATACCAATTGGCAGACTTGTTCACTAAACCTTTACCACCGGCTAGGTTTACTGAACTCGTTCACCGAATTGGTATGCGTTGTTTGACTCCAGATGATTTAAAATCTCTTCTGGAAAACAATTAATGGAGTCAAACACCAAAAATATCTTTTGTAAATATTTATTCAAAAACAAAAGAAAAAATTGAAAAACCATAAAAACAACAAAAAGATTTTCTTTCATTTCGTTTCGTACTTTTATTTCATTTAGTTCACAAATGCAAGCACACGATCTCGTTCAACACTTTGGTCTCTCAAAATTTTCCATATTTTTACGACCAAATGTTGAGGGGGAGAATGTTCGTCAAAATTTCTCAATTTTACTCAAAAGACGTGCACTTGCATTAAAAGATTCTTTTTGCTTTTAATTTTGGTGGTATTTCACGGAATACATTTAAGTCAATTAAGTTTGACATTTCTTCCCATTAGGAGATGCCTTAGAAGTTATTGTTGCCATAAGTCGTTAAGTTAACTGCTAAAACATTAAGTTAGGACTTAGTATAGAATACATGTAGTTTAGGGACTATAGTTGCCAAGTTGAGAAAGATTCAAAATTTTCTACCTACCAAACAAACCCCCCCTTCCGTTTTTTCATTTTTATCAAAAAACAAAAACACTTTTCTCTCTTTAACATCACACGGCCAAGAATCATTCTGCAAATCCGTTCCATAAATCTTCAAAACGTAAGTTTATTCATGATCCTAACACTATTCTAAGATAGGGTTTTCAAGGAATTAAAAAGTTTATGGCTAGATTTTGCGTATGGTTGATTTCGAGACCTAGGGTTCACGCTAATATAGAAATCCTTGATTATGATTGTTTAGGTTAATTAGATATAGGGCTTTTGTGTTATTAACTGTCCTTATCATGTTTTCAAGCTTTAATCTTAACCTATAACATGAATTATTGGATTTCGATGATCTTGGGTTTTCGCTAATTTGGGTCTTTGAGAGATTGTGTTGTTTTGTTTGATTTTAATGGTGGGATATGTTAGATAGGATCTTAGGAACATCTCTGTGTGCTTGAATCATTTCAATTTCATGTTTTGCATGATCTAGATGTTCTTATGGATTTCGCTAATTTGGGTTTTTACTATGTGTTGTTGTTTGCTTCAATTTAGTGTTCATTTCATGTTTGTATTTGCTTGAATTGCTATTATTCATTAACTAAACAACATGAATCCAGTTAACTTGTAATCTAGATATTTTAGGGTTTATACATTTTTTTCGAAATCATGCATATGATTGCTGTTTGTGTGAGTAACATTGTTTTTGTGCTTAATTGTCTCAGGTTCACACAAGGAATCAACAAATTTTCACAAACGTAGGTCTACATGTTGATTTCGAAAGTTCTTGTATAAGAATTTTCGACAAAGTGAATTTTATCGAGAACATTTATCGAAATCATTCGATAAGTTATCGAAATACCTCATAACGAGAGTTATCGAGATCTCTCTATAACTTATCGCAATCTTTTCAATAAATGTTATCGAGATCACAGTTTTATCGAAATCCCTAATGCTATCGAAATCATGCAAAGCTGTCCATCGCAATCCTTAGATTCTTGTTATCGAAATCATTTGTTTTACATGTTATCGAGATCTTTCAGTTTGAAAGTTATCGAGAACACTCAATGCAAATGTTATCGAGATCACTGAATTGGAGAGTTGTCGAGATCACAGATTTACAATTTATCGAGATCACACTTAGAATAATTTTTGAAAAGTTTGTATGACATGTAAACTTTATAAAAACTAAGTTGTATTCTTGTGAACTTGTATTCATGTGATTGTGACCATTGTGACATTATTTTGTGGATGTTTAGTGATTGTGTAATCTATTAGATGTACTTAACTTGTATTATGTGTGTTGAATGCTTATCGTTACGTCTTAGATTACATACAATTTATCATCGTCATAACAAACATCTCACGAGCTTAATGAAACTTGCATGCAAAATGTGAAATGAAATGGTCTTAAGTATCAAACTCGTACGTTAACTTACAAACTAACAAGTTGAATGTTTGATCTTATGACATCACATTTTCAATTCACAATGGCTCAACAACAACAACAAGCAGAAAATGCACCCGCACAGAATCTTCCACTTAAGACACTTGGTGAAATAGTTCCAGCTGACTACCATGTGACCCTTGGCAAGAACAATCTTCGTTTAGACTTCAACAAGCTCAGGATTACTGAAGATTCGTGCCGGATCGTCAAAGACACTCTATTGGCACATCCATGCAAGAGCATGCTTACGAAGTCTGCTTCTGTTCCAACCTTCCACATTCACCAGTTCTGGCACACTGCTCAGGTTAATTTGGATGATGCTTCATTCAAGGTCACTCTAGAACAACAGGAGTACGAAGTTGATCTAGATGTTCTCAGGACGGTTCTAATGCTTCCTACTTCCAATGAATATGAACCGATGTTGATAGAGCTTGAAGTACTCGACTACATGATTCAGCTTGGTTATGATACAGAAGAGTCTTCCAGGCTTATACTGTCCAAGTTCAACGTCAAGTATCTACCTCAACCTTGGAGAACTTTTTACATGCTAATCATTAGATCAATTACGGGACGGAAGAGTGGTCATGAACATCCCCGACTATTCCATCTGCAAGTATTCTGGGGGATGATGAGCAAGGCCGACATTGACTTTGCAGATCCAATCATGAGCGACATCATCTTTCAGATCCGTACTACTGGTCGAACCATGATTCCTTTCTTGAGGTTCACCAAAATGCTCATTGACTACCTCGTTGGCAAAACTCCTGAGTTTCACCAAAGGATGTTTGACCGTACCGAACCAAAGCACAGCATTGTGGACGATGACAGGATTTCTTTCGTCAAGTCCATTCAGTTCACTCCAAAGACCACAGGCCTGAGAATACCAGACAATCTTCTGAATGACAGAATTCTTGCATCTTCGAACTACCGAATCTACGACTTAGCCTACAAAGCTGGGAGAGTAGGCATTTCTGAAACCGAAGAAGTTCCTAGATACATAAGGGAGACTCGCAGCAAGAGAGGTGCTAAGTCTGGAAGCTCCAGCAGTACTCAAACTCCTAAACAACCAATGTCCAAGCCTGCTGCAGCCCCGAAACGAAAAGTCATCAAGAAGCTAGTGGGTCAGAATTTGGCTCTGAAACCGAAACCGAAACAGATGAAGGAGGGGACTATGAAATAAGGTATGTTGCTCAAGAGGATCCTGAACTCGAACTTGCAAAACAATTAAGTCTAGAAACACTCCATGAGCAACAACAACAACCTAGAGGAAAAGGAATAGTCATCCGTGAACCTGGGAATGATGATGAAGAAACTGTGGAACCTGAATCTGAACCTTCAACTGACAAAGGCAAGCTGAAAAGCATAATCGTTGACACCCGATACCTGGAAAAGGAAGAGTAGAAAAAGCTCAAATTGGCTGCTCGTCTCAACCTTCAATTGCAACAAGCTCATCAGCAACAACTTGAACTCCAAGCTAGAGAAGGTGGTTCTAGCAGCACAGTGATACCTCCAACAGCAACTGAAACAACAACAGAACAACTGGAAAAGGATGCTGAGGGTAACACTATCATGAAAGACGCTGGAGTAGAAGAGGCTACAGATGAACAACAAAAGGAAACTGAGACAACAATTCTAGAGGTCGAAGCCAAAGGTCAGGAAGAAGAGGAGTTGAGTAAGAAAACCCCAGAGGAACCGGCAGAAGAAAATCTTGATGATCAACCTCATGATCAAGAACAAGATGATCAATTCTTCGACACCGACATGCTTTCACCGCCAAAAGATAGGTCTCCGACAACAGAAAGACCTCCAATCCCTCAAGGTACTCCACCTAAAGATCCATCTCCACCTCATTCTGAATCAGATAGAGAAGCAGAATCATCATCATCATCATCAGACCAGTCACCACCACCACCACCACCAAAAGTAAAAAGACCAAGAATGAAGAAAGCCAGTCTGAGAACTACCAAAGCATTTTTACGGGCAAAGCATGTTGCGGGATCTTCAAGGACTAGGAGAACACCACAACAACACGATGGTGATCTTCAAGACCAAATGAAGAAAATGACTACATTGGTTACTCAACTCTCTGATAAAGTACATGAGTTAATGCAGACTAAAGCTCAAGTTGATAAGTACATGACAGCAGATATGGAAGAGATGATCAAAGACTACACCAAAGAATACTTGGGTGAAAATCTTGTATCTACAGTAACTCCAGAGTTGTTTGAACTGCTGAAACCCATCAGAAATGAGCTGGACATCAGGATTCGAGAAAACATCGTCAAAACGCTTCATTCAACTCCTTTCTATCTTCAAACGAACAGGCCTCTTACTGAGCCTGAGGATCTAACCGTGGAACAACTGGAAACTTTGTTAGCTTCCAAACTTGCTGAAAAGGTAGAAAAGACTGATGAAGAAGCTGCATTACTTGAATCCCTGAGGGCAACAGAGTCATGCAAAGAAGCTGCTGGCACACGCAAACATCCAAGGAAATACGATGATCCGGACAAAGACTCACACCGTAAAAGATCCAAGTCTAGCCGTGAACCATCATCATCCAGACAACCACAAGCATCTAAGGCTTCTACCCGCAAACTACAAAGTTCAGCACCCAAGTCTGGACCCACAGCAGCAGAAGAACCATTCATGCTTCAGCAAGATGATCAACAGGAGGAACCACAACATGAATTCAATTAAACTGAATCTCCTGAACCACAAGCTGGAAAACCATCAACAACTCAGACCGAAAAGTCCAAGAGTAAGAAGAAGCAATCCAAACGCTTTACATGGTTGGATGCTCCTGAGGCTCCTGAATCAGAATGGGTCACTACAATGATCAAAGCTCATCCACCGCTAGAAACCGAAGAACCACTCCCGGGCAACACTTTACAATACGCTCAGAGTATTCTTTCGGGTCTTCAACTGGAGAAGGTGACGAAAGCTGAACTTAGGCGAATCAACAAGGATGCTCGTGACTTTCTTAAGGCACGATCAGGAAACAAAATAGAGCTGGACTACCATTTGCAGAACATTGCATCAGCTTTATCAGACTCCTTTGATTGGCTTAATCTGGAAAGCAATTTTGATGCACATGGAAAGCACAACGAACCGTATTTCACCGACTGGACCAAACCTTTACCTCGTCAAGGCTTTGCTGACAAGCCTAGAATTTCGTATCGGTTCTTCTTCAACTACGATCTCCGCTACCTGCAACACGACATCAAAGCTTCCAAAGATCGCTACAAGTCTTCATTAAGGATTTCAGTACCAGCTGCTCGCTATGAGATTCCAAACATTGAAGAAACCGCTCATATTTTCAGCAACTCTATTGTGGAATACAACAGAGACGCTTTGTTTGGAATTCAGAACTGGTTGGAACAACGAAAGCTCGGCTACACTCACAGACGTGAACGTACATCCGGTGATGTGAAGCACAAAGGCCGAATCGTTGCAATAATGCAAATTCTGGAAGACAAACGGTTTGATTATGTCTACATGAAGGAAATAGTGGTTAAAAGGCAAGACGAACAGCTCTACAAGTTTTGTGAAGCCGATTTCCCACATCTTTATCTAGATGACATAGAAGATATGTATCTGGAAAAAGTTCAAGGAAGAATGAGGGGCTTCCCAACGTCAACTCAATACAACTTCATCTCTTCCGTCCTCATGTACATAACGCAACTGATCATCCGTGAACGTGTAGAAGATCTACAGTTAGGTGTCGAAAGCTACCAGAATCATCTCAACTTGACCAAACCACAACTCATGATCGAACAACTACATGACGCATCTCAGCTAATGATTCTCCAACAACCAAAGTTCGGGGTTACTTACCTCAACTCAAAGCATCAGCTACGGTTCATGCGGTTCGACGAGCTTCATAAGTTCTGTGATGTTACCTTGCAAAGAGTTCGTGATGGTTTAGTAGAGAGATTGACGGACGATCTGAATAAGGTGAAAGAAGGAAAGCATACCCGTTGGAATTCTAGCACACGAAGAATGGTAAAGAACTTCATTCATGCCATCGAAGAAAGGCTCAACCGGAGGGAGCAGATCAGGAGATTGGAAAGTTACATCGGGGTTCGTCCATCGTTTCCGATCCTGACATTTCAGAGGCCCATCTCAACCGGAGGGAGCAGTTCACCGACTTCAATGCCTTGACCTCATCTCAGACTTAAGCTTTTGGTATAACCTTTCATTATTTCTAATTCATTCTTATTTATTAAGGCTTGTGTACACATAACAGTGCACAACCCATACCTTGTAAAGAAAGGACCCTGTGGTACGCATCAGTGCTACAATCCTAAGATAAGGAGCGAAGGCTTCTTACTTTTGAGTAGAATTTATCAAACTTTTCAGATTTTCACAATTCTACTCAAAAGACAAGTATTTCACCTCAATGAGTATCCACAAGTTGAGGGGGAGTACTTGTACCAAAACATTGTTCTTAAAATCTCAAATCTTTGATGATAACTCCCCATAAGACTCAAAAAGCATATTTTAATCAAAATCTTTTGCAAAAACAACATTTGATATGCTATTTTTGAGGGGGAGAAGAAGAAAATGATTAAAATATGAAGTGGCAAAATTGTATCTCACTCGAGCTCGACTCAGTAATGACCCAAGAATTGACGAAACAAAAACCGTTAGTATTCGAAAGGATTTATCCGAGTAGATTGTACCGTTTCGAGAAACTCTTTCTAGACGTTACTTTGACGGGTCTAACTTCCTTTATGGAATGTTTACAACTTCAAGGTAGTTATTAGGGCTAGTTGTCACCTAAAAACTGACAATGCATCCCTTTAACTAAGCAACGTAACCGTGTCCCTCGGGTACATGTCTATTAAGAGTGGATCAATTCTAAAGTGCTAACTTCTCCCGCATGTGTTATTTTCCGCAAAATATTCATAAGCACATGTGGAGGGGGAGTATTTCATAAGAAAATAAAACCCTCAAAGTGTTATAAAATGTCTTTTATTCACAAACACTTCGAGAGATTTTCAAATGAATGGTTTCAAAAGGCATCACTAGGATAGTCATGGAGTTATACGGTGACTAAGGTTAGGAATAACCGTCCTATGATCCACCTAAACCGGAGGGATCTACCCAAGGACATCACCAATAGTTAGTATTTAGATGTCCTTAGGTATGATTCGAAAAAGGAGTAATGAATGAAACGGAGAAAGAAGGGGTTAAAGAATTAAAAAGAAACGTTATGAAAAGGGTGAAAAGAAATGAGCCCTCCAAATTATTCAACCTTAGGGCAGACACCGGGTTCAATTCATATGCTACTGGTTGTTGCTAAGGCGACACCGGTATTGAAGATAAAAGACGTCATGGACTCAGTGACGCATGCACCTTAACCTTCTAGCCACTCGGGTATCTCTCAAAAGATACTTGTTTCATTCTCACGGGGAACCATTGTAATCTATCGGCCTTCTATTTAGAGTTGGTTGATATTGAAACAGGAGACCCTGCCCCAATCTCCGCATAGGAAACCATAAGTTGCACTAATTGAGTCTAGAGCCACGAGATACATCAAAGATCTCTTAGGTACACTTAGTAATCTTACATTGGTTGTTCTACATCAATGGACACCAATTGTAAATTATCGAGTCCTTCGCAGATCTTAGCAATCTGCCTAGAACGTTCATGAGGGATTTACTTAGGTATTTCTCGAATGATTGAACGGAAATCCTGCCAGGGTCAACATCAAACAGCCCTGACAGCAGGTCACTTCGGTAATTCCTCGTGGGTTACGCTTAGTGTTTACGATGGCTTCAAACGGTCTACAGTCGTGGGGTGATCTCCAGCGACTCACCTAATCGTGGGTGTACTTAGTTGTGCCCGTGTAAGCTCCTTAGGGGGTATCCGATTAGGAACGGCCTTGGCGCGAATTAGAAGGAGTCTTCACACTATGCTGTTGACGAATTCTAGTTCAAACCTGTAAGTACCGGTTGTATTATTGCTAACTGTTTTATTTCAGGTACAAATGCCATCTAGAACACCAACTTCCACGTGCTCATACATACGTCACAATGCCGATGAAAGCTCAAAGAATTATCACAGTCCATAGGAAAGATTCTACATCAACAATCATGAATCTTCAACATCAATGACAAAAGAGCTACGAATGCATGACAACAACACCGTCAAAGATGTATGAGCATGTTGGAATGGAGCGAATCCATTGGAGATACCGAAAGTGACGTGCGGCGGATTACAACATCATCTCTCATTTTCACATCAACAAAAACAAAGAACAAAGAACGATGAATCACTTCTACTACAATCATTTTGAAGACGTCTAAAGCTACAAATGTCAACAGTTAAAGTCCAAAGACAAAGACGTCAAGCAACCTCGATGATCGTGACGAACTTCTATCCTTCAACAATCCTTCATGACCGATCCTTAGGGGGAGATTGTTAGGATCATAGTTTTCAACTATTCAGTCAAGTCTCGTTGTTCTTTCATCTTTCATATTGATCTTAATTGTTGGGTTTATTAATTTGACGAGACAAAACAAGAAGAATGAAAACAAGAGGGACTTAATGTGACAAAGGATGAAACTTCATATGCAAGAAAAAGATTACTGCATATCTTTTTATTATTTAGAAATATTCTTTGTAAACCTAATCCTCTAATATATAAAGAGGATACAGGTCGTTTGTTTTATAGACAAGTCTTCCATAATGTAGATATCTAAAGGTGTGTGTGTGTGTTCTAGGGCATATGTCTTGTAAATGTCTAGAACTAGTTTGTTTGTGTTCGATACCTCTAAGGTCTGAGATGTCTTAGATCCCTGTTACAGTTAGGTAACACGTTATTATTCTGATCAAATAATAATTGGAGGTGATGATGATGAAAACCTTATGTCAATAACAATTGGTTTATTTTAATCCGCTGTGCATAATTGTTCATTGTTATTGTTGAACCCTAAGGCTCAAAACGATCCAAGAAACTATAATTACCATGTCATTAGTTTCTATCAGGTGGTATCAGAGCTTGGGGAGCTCGTTACCTAGGGATTCACAAGGTTTTGTTTGTCGAAGATTGAAGAAAACAAGAAAAAATTCGAATTGGTTACAATTTTTGCAACTTTCTGTAGAGCTGTTTTGTATAGGTGATAGCTCCTTCGTTTTCTGTTGGATTGGGCTGAAATTTTTACTGGAGGTTCTCAACATATCAAGGAAGATTTCCACCGGAGGAATCTTTGATATGAGCTCTCAGTAAAAAGATAAAAATTCTCAAAGTCTGCTGCAGAAAAAGTTCATGTAAGTCGAATTTTTAGGGTTTTCTTATTTGATTTCGGTTTCTATTGAATAAATTTATCATAGAAGTTGGTTATATGATGTTTGGTGCCTAAAACTTCATGAAAGAAAGCAGTTGTGGAGGTGTATGAGTGATTTTTGGTGATTTTAGGGTTTTAGCGACACTTTGAAGTGTTGTCTTTATACTTTATGACTATGATTCTATTTGTAAAAGTCGCGTGATTTACTAAACCCTAATCTGGTCATGAATCTATGACTCTACTGCTAGCTTTATGACTCTACTGCTAGTTGTTGCTCACTCTACTGCTAGTTGTTGCTTACTCTGCTGCTAGCCTTAATAACTCTACTGCTTGAAACTGCTGCTAGTCATGGTACTCTACTGCTGCGTTTATGACTCTGCTGCTAGTGTATTGACTCTATTGCTCGTTTGAAACTAACTACTGCTGTGATTTTTACATGTCCAACAACAAGAAAGGGTAGTTGTGTCGACATTAAAGGTTTCTTGAAAGCTTTGTTTTGTCAAAGTTTAGTTGATTGAGGGGAAGAAGCTTCAAGAATACATGGGTTTTATGGTAATTCGACATGGAAGTTTTAAGGAGCAGATTGTTTGAGATGTATGGCAGATTTGGATGGTTTTACACACACAGGAAGATTATCTGGTTCACACACACAAGGAGTTTGGTTATTTGTTCTTAAACGTTTTTAAAGGCTCGAATTAATTTTCTTATTGGCGAAGATGAGTATTTGTTGCTTATTTGATGATGCGATGGAATTTTTCAAGGTTGTGTCTTATCATATCTTAAACGTCCACATACCGTTTAAAGATACTTGTTTGTTCGTTCAAGTGACTACGAATTGACAAAACACTTGAAGGAGTTACGTTATTGTGCTCAGTGATTATTGTCAAGAGATTGCGGTCTCCCTATACGTGAAGTATACGTTCGAAGTCGTATTTAGTACAAGGCATAAGATACAAGGTTGGTTTCTTCTACTTCAACATCAAATTGGTAATGATTAGTTTTCTTCAACAATACATAAAGCTTACAGATTTGAAGAATCATGAAGATGATTAACACATTGGTTTCAGGGGAAGTATCTTATTATGTGTTTTAATCATTTGATGTTCATGCAACACTCAAGGGGAAGTGTTTGATGTTTACTACTGTTGATCACTATTACTACTGTTAGTTGGAGTTTTCTATTGTTTTGGATTCATTTTTAGTAAGCATTTTGGTGTTCTTCATGGAGGGCAATTCGAAACATTGGAAGGCTTGGATTGGAAGTGTGATATTGGTTCGTGGTGGTCAAGATCATTATTTACATATGTTCCCTATTTGTTGATAACAAAAAGGGGAAGAGATGTTGGAGTGGTATTGCATGAATTAAGGGGAAGACAAAGATTGTTTCATTCATGGTGAGATTTAATTATCTCAATTTCTCTACTTCGTCTAAGGAAGTTCGTACAAGATTCATGGTTGTTTTGTCATCATCAAATAGGGGAAGATTGTTGGGTCTATTATTGATTTGATGATACAAAATAAGAAGAATGAAACATGAAGGGCATAAAGTAACAAGAATGAATTCTACAAAAGATGAAGAGGGACTTGCTTGCAAAAGAAGATTTATATTTTAGTCCTTTGTAGTATTCTTGTAACCCTAATTCTGTGTTATATAAACAGAATACAGGGAATAGGTTCATACACAAGTCTTCCATAATGTAGATATCTAAAGGTGTGTGTGTGTGTTCTAGGGCATATGTCTTGTAAATGTCTAGAACTAGTTTGTTTGTGTTCGATACCTCTAAGGTCTGAGATGTCTTAGATCCCTGTTACAGTTAGGTAACACGTTATTATTCTGATCAAATAATAATTGGAGGTGATGATGATGAAAACCTTATGTCAATAACAATTGGTTTGTTTTAATCCGTTGTGCATAATTGTTCATTGTTATTGTTGAACCCTAAGGCTCAAAACGATCCAAGAAACTATAATTACCACGTCATTAGTTTCTATCATTAATCAACCAAGTCTAATTCTCATCTCATTTCTCTTACAAGATTACTTGTGTTTACTAATATGGTGACCTAACAGTTACCATAAAGGAGGTTGGCCAGTTTTCTTGAGCCTAACATTGATGGAACAATCATCCCAACAAACAACAACACATCAGTTAACCAATAATTAATAGTTAGGTTTCATTAGATCTAAGCAAACACAAAGAAGAATTTAGCCAAGCATGTTAATTAAAAGACAAGCAAAAGAGATAATCAACCAACACATAGACACATTGATTGAATTAAAGTGAAGACTTATCTTTAATTAAGCATGAGGGTTCCAAGGGTTGGAAACCCTAAAAGGTACAGAAAATTCGTCTAGGGTTTGGTGCCTAAAGTTCTCCACAAAGTTCCACCCTAATGAATGAAAAATAGAAAACTATATATAGACTTTTACAATCTGACGGCATCAGGTTATAGGGTCTGACGCCGTCAGCCCGCCGCCATAAGGTTTCTCGGATGGCCTAGATCCACTTCTGACGCCGTCACCCTTTGTTGCCTTCTAGGCCGTCACTCTTCAAAACATAACCTGACGGCCTACCACCAATAACACCTGACGGCGTCAGGTACAAATCTCCAAATTCTTTCTGGTCCGTCATTTGAAAATTGGTTTTCACTCTTTTGTCAATGCTTGCTGACGGCATCACCTTGTGACTCTGACGCCGTCAGGTAGTAATTCCTGCTTCTTTTGAGACTTTGTCGTTTTCTTCACTTTTATGCTCCAAAAACGTCCAAATATGCATGTTTTCCAGAATTCTTCTCAAAATACCTAAAATGACAAAAGGAACGATTTAGGGTACTATTTGATCACATTTATACGAATTAGGGCTTAAATGACCCCCTAAAAGCGTAACACTTTTCGTCTCATCAAATACCCTTACACTTGGGATTTGCTTGTCCTCAAGCAAATGAGCTTTTATTCCAATCAAAATATGAGTTAGGGGTCATTTAACACAAACATAAAAGTAATTACAACAAATAGTTATTAGACCCTAATCATAACAAGCACGGAAATCATACACTAGCACCTCACAAATAGTGTTTGGATTCTCTCATCTCTCAAATGTCATAGAAGTATATCTCATAAATGAAAACGGAAAATAACACTCACTACCTGTCATAGCAAATAGATTACCATAGGCTTGGGAGAGGATCAATTACTCCTCCACTAGGCGTAAGCACCTAAGATAAACTATCAAAGAGGGCTTTCCAAAGGGTTGTAACGTAAGGTGTAGGGATATGATAAACACAATTTGGTAGGAATAAAGGGTATTTTAATGGTGGCAAGTTAATTATCATGATCAAATACATGCACTCTACATCGTTGCTTAAGCCAAGACTCGACTCAATCTTAAACTAAAAAAGAAATAACAGAAAATAGAAAGAAACATAAAAGGAAACGGGATGGTAGTCCGTATGTTTTTCTCTTTTCTTTTTCATATTTTTTTGTATTTTTCTTGATACTTCGATTTTTTTTTCATGCACTTTTGCCCTACCATCCAAAATAATACATCATAGGGGAGTTGCATTCCCCTTACACTTGAGTCTTTACATAACTTTACAATTCTTATTCTAATGACTCGAATTAAGATAATTGAAAAACTTGGAGTACTTTTAAAATGTTTAGCACATATGGGGGTAATAATGTTGTTCTTCCCCATTACTCTATTACACTAGTACTTTACCCATGAGTCCCAATCGTCCCAAAACAATATGTACAAGGATATGACTTAACTTAGCAACCATGTATTTGACTAGATAATTAATTAAGGGTTTAACAAATATTGTCACAATAATGCACCAAAGGTGAGTGCATACAAGGTAGGCTAAGGCGACTTGGGTGTACATTTATTGGGGTGTAAACAAATTCTCACTTTGAGTAAGATGCTCAAAGATCGAAATGAAAGGATAGGCTCGGAGGGGTGTACTAGGGGTATCGTGTACCAAAAATGGATACAACGCAAAGGGTGTGGGAGAATTACTTGACCAATGAAGTCAAAGTAATTATAACAAAAATACGGGTGTAAAACAATGGGTTAATCCTAATGCCACTTATCATGTAGTAAATCTTAACTACACGAATGTAGTCTCACTTGTGGATTTGAGATGGTCCTAACGCAAGTACTAGAATCTAAATACCACCTGTACACACATCATAGCACCAAAGATGGATGCTTTTCCTACCAATTCTAGGGGCGAACCTCACATATTTGGGGTAGAAAATTTTTTAGTGGTACGGTTTTGTGCTAGTCATACAATTTCCTATCCATGAGACGCTCATTAAGATCAAGGTTTCACTTCTAAATGTTGTAAAAATTTTTAAATTGGCGCTAAAATTGCCTTAACAAATATTTCTCTTGGTTTTATTACAAATTTACTATGAAACAAAGCAAAACATCAAGCCTAAGTGTATTCTCAACGGTGTCTTCATTTACCCCCCTTACACTTAAACCGAACATTGTCCCCAATGTTCAAATAGAAGATGTAAAAGTAAAAAAAAATGAAAGAATGAAATCAAATACTCCCCTGAATCGTTTGATGTGGATAATAAAGTAGCACGGTTAGATCTTCTTCCAAGAAAGACGAACGTTAGAAGCTTCCTTTCCAAAATATAAATCATCTTCTTGTCCAAAATAACCTGTTAACCTGAAAAAGATAAAGGTCAACCTCGCATAAAATCGGCGGTAAAATCTACATAATAGGATATAATGCTTGTGGAATGAATATTTTGCAGAATTCCTGGAGATTATAAGTTAAAGAATTATCAAAACTTTTTAGGTTTCCGGAGGAAATACAAAACTTTCAAAAGTTGCAGAAAAGTTTAACCTGACGCCGTCAGGTGTTATGCCTGACATCGTCAGAATGATCTGACAGAATTCTCATGTTAAGTTTCCGGAAATATTCTGGAAAAAACTAGATCTTACTTCCTGGAATTCCTGCAAAAATTCATTATGACTCGATACAAGCATTTGACTCAAACAAATACTAATATGTATGTTAATTTCATTGTTATGATTCATGTTCATTCGTTCTTTATAAACCGATTTAGATTTCCCTTACACTTAGCTTTTGCAAAATACCTTTATATATAGTTAAGACGAAGTTAAAAACAAAATAAAGCATTTTCACAATTTAGTTTGAAGCATGAATCAATAACAAGAAATATAACTTACATACGGAAACAAATAAAATCAAATTAACAAACAAACAAACAAACAAAGCATGGGTTGCCTCCCAAGAAGCGTTTTTCTTTATTAACGAGTCTTGTAGCTAGACTCAAAGTCACGTGCCCTCATCTAGTGTCACTAATGCTCACGTATCCAAGCGTGAGCCACCTAATTGTCGCCTCATCCTTCTTATAATCATCATTAAGCTCTAAGCATCCGCGGAAGTACCTCTTATTCTTCTCATGGGGGTACTTAAGTCCTTTTCTAATATCGTTCTCACTCAATATGTCACAGGGGGGAAACCTATTACATTTCTCAATAGGAAAGTTTTTCTACCTAGGGTGTGCGCGGGCATTTGATAAACAAAATCCTCATCCCCATCTGAGAATGTAATTATCCCTTCCATTAGTCTTTCATCTAAGTTGGTTAGTCTTTTGAAGGGCTTTCCAAACACAACTTGGGTTAGGTTACTATCAACAAACTCTCTTAGATCTTCCATAACCATAAAGTCCGTTTGATAGGTAAAGCTCCCCACAAACACATGCAAAGTCTTAGCCCTAGCAATAATATTATCTCCTTGATACTCTAACTCATTCACCATGATTTTATTGTATTCAGCACGCGAAATGATGTTCATTGGCAAAGATGAATTAAGGTAGGCGTCAAAGCATCTAAATCCA
Source organism: Artemisia annua (assembly GCA_014162995.1). Lineage (NCBI taxonomy): Eukaryota > Viridiplantae > Streptophyta > Magnoliopsida > Asterales > Asteraceae > Artemisia > Artemisia annua. Next base: position 98,116 of record LBNU01000184.1, read on the forward strand.
ATTTTGCAAGGGAATTGCATGTTAAAGAAACTATCTTTCTCAATCTTTGTTCTAGGGTCAACATAATTTAGAGGGTTAGCTCTTTCATCCCCTTCAGGGTCATCTGCTACTTCCCCATTCCCTAGGTCTTCATCGGAATCCGACGAATAGTAAAAAGGGCCATTTTCATGGTCGGTGTCATGGTCAGATTCTTCCATATCAGAATGGTTGTCAAAGTGATGATCAGGTGATAGGTCTGGTGGGTTTTCGTTTTCAACAATAGGGGGCAGGTTGGGCAACTGAAAGTTCCTATGGCGGAAAACACGAATAACAGGGATCAAACGATCAATATTATTCATGAAGAAGTATTACGAACAAAGGAACAAAGAATAAGATAGACTAAAGAAATCCTAGAAAAATAAAATAAAAATCTCACTAGAAAGGAATCTAGCGAGTAGACCTAATAAAATAAAAAATTCTACCTAAACAATAATTATTCCCCGGCAACGGCGCCAAAAACTTGAGGCGTGGTTTTGTGACCTTACAACAGGTTTTACCTCTCAAGGGATCTCAAGAGGCTTACAACCCCACCAGGCAGTGTACCTGACCGATGTAGTATAGGATAGTGGTAAGTACGGGGGATTGATCGTTCTCTCACAGGGAATAGTGTTCGTTAGGAGAGAAAAACTACTCTAATAGGTCTATGGGTGAAGGAAGATTCTTTTTGTATTTTTATATTTTTAGGAAGCATGTAAAATCTCGGTTTTGAAGGAGTGGGCGGAATTAGTTACTAGTCAACTAACCCAAAATTACTAAAATTGCAAAAGAAAATAAAATAACTAAACTAATGTGGTTGAGAAAACTATATGGAGAAAAGTTGTGTTTACTTAGACTTCATTACTCCTAACTTCTTTGTACCGTTAATGATATGGTATGTTACTTGTGTGGATGAAGGGTGATTCCTAATTAATCATGGAGTGGCATACATATCCTCAATTGCTATGAGCCCTTATCTCTCCTATGCATGCACGGCATCAACCGATAAGGCATTGTAAACAGTGGCTCATGCGATAAACACCTTAATAGCCTAGTATGCCTTGGCTACATGTTTCCCAAGACGTTCAAGCACGTTACCTTAAAGGAGGTTGGCCAGTTTTCTTGAGCCTAACATTGATGGAACAATCATCCCAACAAACAACAACACATCAATTAACCAATAATTAATAGTTAGGTTTCATTTGATCTAAGCAAACACAAAGAAGAATTTAGCCAAGCATGTTAATTAAAAGACAAGCAAAAGAGATAATCAACCAACACATAGACATTTTGATTGAATTAAAGTGAAGACTTATCTTTAATTAAGCATGAGGGTTCCAAGGGTTGGAAACCCTAATAGGTACAAAAAATTCGTCTAGGGTTTGGTGCCAAAAGTTCTCCACAAAGTTCCACCCTAATGAATGAAAAATAGAAAACTATATATAGACTTTTACACTCTGACGGCATTAGGTTATAGGGTCTGACGCCGTCAGCCCGCTGCCATAAGGTTTCTCGGATGGCCTAGATCCACTTCTGACGCCGTCACCCTTTGTTGCCTTCTGGGCCGTCACTCTTCAAAACATAACCTGACTGCCTACCACCAATAACACCTGACGGTGTCAGGTACAAATCTCCAAATTCTTTCTGGCCCGTCATTTGAAAATTGGTTTTCACTCTTTTATCAATGCTTGCTGATGGCGTCACCTTGTGACTCTGACGCCGTTAGGTAGTAATTCCTGCTTCTTTTGAGACTTTGTCGTTTTCTTCACTTTTATGCTTCAAAAATGTCCAAATATGCATGTTTTCCAGAATTCTTATCAAAAGTACCTAAAATGACAAAAGGAACGATATAGGGTAATATTTGATCACACTTATACGAATTAGGGCTTAAATGACGCCCTAAAAGCGTAACACTTTTCGTCTCATCAATAAGACTACAAATAGAAGCACCTATATATCTCTTAGCAAACGTAGAAAACCAAGCATGGTTATGGCATGCTAGATTAGGTCATCTGAACTTTGACGCATTAGACAAGATGACAAGAGAAGGTCTAGTAGAAGGGATACCAAGAATAAATCATGCAAGACAAACTTGTGATGCACGGTTATTAGAAAAACACATTAGTACACCATTTTTAAATCAAGCTAAATTTAGATCAAAGAACCCGTTGGACTTAGTGTATGGAGATCTTTGTGGTCCCATAAGTCCAGCCACATACTCTGGAAAGAAACTCACCTTCTTATTAGTAGATGACTGTACACGTTTCATGTGGGCCTACTTTCTAACATCGAAAGATCAGGCATTTAACACATTCAAGGAATTTAGACAGAAGATTGAAATGGAGTTGAAGTTGAAATTAAAAATGCTAAGAACAGATAGAGGAGGTGAATTTACATCAAATGAATTCACCAAGTACTGTAAAGAAAATGGTATAGCAAGATAGTTGACAGCACCATACTCACCACAACAAAATGGAGTAGTGGAGAGAAGAAACAGGACAGTGTTATCAACTACTAGGAGTATGAGGAAAGCGATGAAGTTACCGTTAACTTTTTGGGCGGAAGCAGTTAAACACGCCATTTACATACTCAACAGGGTACCTACGAAAGCCCTGGAAGATAAGACACCATATGAAGCCCTCTACAACAGAAAACCGAATCTGGAATACCTAAGAATATTCGGATGCATAGCTTATGCTAAGATAACGATACCTTACTTGAAGAAGTTAGATGACAGAAGCATACCGATGATTTATTTAAGAGTAGAGGAAGGATCAAAAGCATGTAGGCTATATGATCTGATAGGAAAGAAGAAACATGTTAGTAGGGACTTAAAGTTTATGGAAACAAAACCGTGGGATTGGGATAAAAGTGGAGAGGATACAAGTACACAAGACACATTTTGGGCTAGTTTTGTAGTAGACGAAGTTGACAATGAAAATCCTATACCAGTCAACATAGAAAACAATGATAACACGTATCCAATACCGGATCAAATATAAGATCCAGACTCACCAATCACACCACCAACATACAATTACGACCCTAACTCTGAAGATGAAGAAGAAGCTACTTATAGCTCATTAGGAAGCTCAGATCAAATATATGATCATAGACCAATACGAGGTTTAAAAGATATAACGACAATCTATCAAGATGCACGTGAAGTAGAAGCACCAATCTTATTTTTCACAGAAGAAGAACCCCGTAATTTTAAGGAAGCATCAACAGATAAGAAATGGATTGAGGCCATGGAGATTGAATTAGATTCAATCAATAAAAATAACACATGGACTCTTACTACATCGCCAACGAATCAGAAGGCAATAGGACTCAAATGGGTTTATAAGACCAAGAGAGATGCAAAAGGAAAGATCATTAAATATAAGGAAAGATTAGTAGCAAAAGGTTATGTACAAGAACAAGGAATAGACTTCGATGAAGTGTTTGCACTAGTTGCTAGGATAGAGACAGTTCGTCTGATATTAGCACTAGCAGCATAACATGGTTGGCAAGTACACCACTTAGATGTAAAATCAGCATTTTTACCTGGAGAATTGAAGGAAGAAGTCTATGTTACACAACCTAAAGGTTTTATTCCACAAGGAAACTCAGGAAAAGTCTACAAGCTAACTAAAGCTTTGTATGGCTTAAGACAAGCACCGAGAGCTTGGAACGTGAAGCTTGATCAAACCTAGAATTCATTAGACTTTAAGAAATGTAATCTCGAACAAGCAGTTTATACGAAGAGAAGCAAGACTTCTACTTATAGTTGGAGTATATGTAGATGATTTGATAATCACGGGCACTCCAAAGAAGGAAATAGACTTGTTCAAATCCCAAATGAAAGACAAATTCGAGATGAGCGACTTAGGGTTGCTAGCTTATTACCTTGGAACAGAAGTTACACAGACAGGAGGAAAGATTACAAAGCAAACATGATATATTAATAAGATCTTGAAAGAAACAAGTATGACGGACAGTAATGATACGAAGATACCAATGGATCTCAGCACTAAGTTGGTCAAGGCGGAAGATGAAACTCAGTTGACGTAACTTACTACCGTAGCTTAATTGGAAGTCTCAGGTAGTTACTACATACACGACCAGATCTTAGTTACTCAGTCAGACTACTCAGCAGATTTATGCAAGACCCGAAGGATCATCACCTGAAGGCAGTGAAACAAGTAATCCGATATATCAAAGGAACAAAGGAGCATGGCATAATATACAAGAAAGAAGGCGGCTGTAAGATTACAGGTTATGGTGACAGTAGTTATGGAATCAACACCGATCAAGGAAAAGGAACTACTGGAATCGTATTTTACTTTGGAGAGTCACTTATTACTTGATGTACTCAGAAGCAACCTACAGTGGCATTATCATCATGTGAATCAGAATTCATGGCGGCTACTGGAGCAGCATGTCAAGCTTTGTTGTTAAAACAACTACTTAGTGAACTAACTGGATGGCAAGAAAAGAGGATAACGCTTAGAGTTGACAACATATCAGCAATAGCACTCGTAAAGAACCCAGTATTTCATGGAAGGAGCAAGCACATCGACATTCATTATCATTTCATTCGTGAATGCGTAGAGAATGGTCATATCAATGTAGAACACTTTAGTGGAGAACTACAAAGAGCAGATATCTTAACGAAGGCCTTACGAAGACTGAAGTTCGTGACTATGCAACAAATGCTCAGAGTTCAAGACTTAGGACGAAGCAACGATCAAGATTAAGGAGGAGAATGTGAACAATAATCTCGATATTGCTTCATATTAAAAACGAAGGACCAAAGTCGTTAAATAGAAACTTAATAACCGAAAAGTTGGCTAAGTTAGTTATTAGGAAAGTTAGTTATTTTCTGTATTTAGTGAAAGGGTGTGTCGTTTGGTTCACAACCATTCGAACAGACATAGCGTTTGGCTCATAACCATTCGGCCTCTATATATACTTATGTACATGTAACATTTACACAGTTAGACGATTAATAGTTATTCAAGTTTACTTATTGCAATTTCATATCGACTCACTTAGGGACCAACACGATAGTTTGTATCTTTATAGCTGCATCCGGACCCAAATGCCCGGACTTGGAATTTCTTTGTGAACCACAAATAGTAAATAGTTTCATGCTGGTGCAATGTTACCAGACGGAGGTGCTATCGCACCTACTTGGTACGTGGAATTTCCTATAGCCTTGGCGGAGTTGGCGGTATCAAGTACCAACAATCTTTGATTCATAGAAAATGCGTGTGTTTTAAATGAAGGTGCCACCATTGTCACAAATACCGATTTCAGATCCACAGGGTTTGTTACGGTAAAAGTAACAGTCACCCGTCTTTCATAACGCATCTTTGAACTAGTCACGGGTGAGATTATCAAGGGGCGTAAAGTAGAAGAGCTTGAATCTAAATATGAAAGGGAAAATGCTTCCAAGCTTAGTTCTGTAGGAAAAACCACATTTTAGAACACATACCTGCTGTGCAGGTTGCTTCCACCAACAAGAACCCAACCATCTCGTAGTAAAACTGCAGTGGAATGGTATAGTCTTGGTTTCGTGCTTGGATTTTGCACCTCGAATCTGGATCTAATTTGGTTATCTGGTTTGTAAATTACAGGGCTGATAGCAGGGTTTCTCACAAATTCCCACCCCGCAGTCCCAGCCGATGCACCATTGATGATTAAAACGTGGTCGTTGGGAAGCAACAACATGTCACCCATGACTCGACCAATAGGCATGGTCTCCATTACCCATTGAGGATTCTTGTTAGATATTTTAATCTGCCCACATGTATCCAGAGCTCCATCAAAAATTCTATTATTGGCATTAACGTATGCATCTTTGGGTGCACCACCACAAACCAAAACTTCATAAGCATTTACTAACCGCTGTTTTAGCCGCAAAGGGAGTAGTACCGTGGATCCAGAGCTTGGATAGCTCCTTGGGTGACCGCCAGGCATTGTGGGGTAGGTCTTGACAACTTGATTTTTGGCGTAGTTGAATAAAATTGCACGGTTATTGGCAAAAACAAACAAATTTCCATCAGAATTGAGAAACACAAATGGGTATAAATTATTCTCAATTATCGCGTCATTTGTCTGAATCAAAAATAGAAAGCGTGTAACGCCCTCAGTGGCCGACTTCTTGGGATAGAATTCATAGCTAAATGCCCGGCGACCGCCAATGATAATTTGTTGTCCATCTAGTAAAATGTGATTAGTCGCGTACCATCTTTGTTGGCTCAAACCATTTGGTGTCTCTTGCCAATCACAATTGTCACATGGTTTTAAAATTCTTACAACACGATAGCCTCCATTCCATCCGCCTATTTGGACTAAAGTACCATCAGGATATAAACTTCCTGAAGAGCACATAACATCGGTTAGTACCATAAGTGGACGTATAGTATTGGAACCAACATCATACTCCACTGAATGAGCAGAGCAGTCAGTTGAGTTAGGACGGAACTGCCCATTTGGAAGAGAAATGTTTGATCTCCCAAAGTCGGTACGATCAAACATTACAACATGGTCATTGGGGAGTAACCGCATGTGCATGGCCGAGATTCCAACGCTTGGGAGAAGGAGAGACCATGATCCACCACCAGCACAAGCAGCAACATGCACGAGTACAAAAAAGAAAAGGATCAGCAAATGATGATAAAAAAGGAAAGACATGATTCTATTTGTTTCACGGTCGTTGTTTTTATTGGAGACAATTGTGTGTACATTTTGGAGTTGATGAAGGTACTATACCTTTAAATACTGCTCGGTCTAATTGCTACCAAGTTAAGAAAAAGTCGTGTGCTGCATATAGTTTCTAGTACGTACCGTAAAGATTCCTTGGTGTTTTACTTGTATATATAGTTTAAAAGTAAGGTAGTGGGTTTATTATTTCATTTTCTTTTGAGCATTGACATAAAGCAATGATTTATATGCAAGTTACCGGTTTAACTAAGTAATTTTAATCATTCCGGCCACTCTTTACTTTATATTATTAAATTCAAAATTTTGTCTTTTTTTTAATGTGATTAAGATTAAGATCCTAGTCATGATTGATTTTGTCTTCGCGAGATAGGAATCGAAAGATCAGAATGAAATCGTAAGATCTAGAGTGTGTACTGTTTTGTCTTCTTGATAGAGGTTAAATTACATTCTCCTCAACCAAATAAACATATGATTTCTTTGCTACCTTTGTACTGGCTTAGAGTGATAAAAAAAATATACGAATTATGTGCATGACTTTAAACCAAAATGTAAATGTTATGGAGATCAAGATACAGTGGTCCGAAAAATAAAATAAAATAAAAATAAAAGTCTTTTAGAAGGAGAAATATACGATAACTCAAATGGTAAGTTTGAGTGGAGAGTTCATCTTACAGACGATCCTATGATCTCATGCGCGATCTTACAATCCAAACAATCCTAGAGCAATCATGTATTTTTTCTTGTTTATAGGACGATCTAATTCACGGTAACCGCCTTGGCATACATATTAAACTGACAAATTAATAGTAGATCTTTTGAATAGGGATCAAGCTAAACTAGAAGTATAACCATCTTATTCATCAACCTTTGTTTCTTTTTTAGTATTTTATACCTTTTTAGTAACAGATGATATTTATAAATATATTATTGGACTAGGCTGAATCAAAAGTTGACATTCACTGTTGAAAGTATTAACGCTCTTATGCAAACTTGTGATACTTCAGGGTCTATTTGGTAAGTTTCTTTAGTTATATTTCTACTAATATTAACTTTGGTCTGGTTTTGTTAGTCTTGTGATGTGCAGGGACTAAAGTGTAACTAGTGGTTATAAATACTCCTTATCCGAGCTAGGGTTTCATTATCTTGCCACATTCACAGTTTTCACTCTCAGGTTTACAACACATCTCTCAAGTGATTCTGGGTTTCTGGGTTTTTAGTTAGTTTTGTAATATCAAGAGCTTCTTGATCTAGTTTTTCGTTTAGTTTCCAGATTTTGTTTAGTACAGTTTGGTTTAGTGTGTGAGTGAATGTAAACAACACCTTGTAGAGGGACTGCTATAATTTCTTTGTATTGTATTAGATTGCATCCGTGTTGGGGACAATCTTTCAGTGTATATTGTTTTAATAAAGAGAATAATATCACCGTGGGGTGGTTGGTTGGGTGATAAATCTTGTGTTAGTATTGTTTTGGTACAATTTTAACATGGTATCAGAGCCCTAGGTTCTGATTGGTTGACGATTTGGTGGATCTTGGTTTTAGGGTTTTTGTTAATCCAACGGTTTCTGTGTTGGATCTTGTTGATTCTTGGGTTAATTTGTTGGTGTAGGCCTTGATTCGAGAATTAGGGTTTTTTTTAAACCCTAATTTTTGGGGGTTTTTGGTTTGCTGTTTATTAAGGGTGTTTGGAAGTAATTAATCGAGGAATTGACGGGTTATTGTGGTTTCTTGGTACTGTATTGACGAAACCTTAATTTGACATTTCGGGGTTTTGTTGATCCAGTGACTCTGTGGTGTTTTGGGCTTGGTTCTTGGTTTCAATGGATCTAGACTAAGTGACTCTAGAGCTGTTGGATTCTATTCCGCTTCCTGCTTGGCCTCATAGCACTGTAAGTTGAAATTCTTCCTTAAGATTCCATTATTTTAGTAAGAGTGAGTGCAAACGGACAGACTAACATCTTGACCTGCCAACTTGATTGGTACGGAAGCCTGCTCTGGTCTGTCCCAGTCTGCTCTGCTGGATAATTGGAGGTTCTTGGGTGTGAGCTCTTTCTTTATTGTGTCTAGGTCGTTGGAGGATAGGATTTATTGGGATTGGAAGTTGAGTATTGTTGGAGTTGTTGATTTTGTTAGTTGGTTATATTGTTTGTTTCTGTTTATCTGTTTTAGTTGGTTTTTTAGTAGCTTTTTTTTGTAAGTTTGTTTAGTTGGTTGCTGTTCTTGTTTCTTGTTATCTGTGTGCTTGTTTGGTTTGCTGTTTTGCATCATGGCTATTATGATTAGTAGTTTGGATTAGAGTAACCCTCTGCATCTTCATCCTAATGATTTTAATTGTGTTTCTATTATGAGTATTAAGTTGTCTGGTGTTGAGAATTATAGAATTTGGGCTAGTGCTATGAAACTTGCTATGCAAATTAAAAATAAGATGGGTTTTCTTGATGGTTCTTGTGTCAAAACTGATTATGTTGCTAGTCCTTTGTTAGAAGCTCAATGGGAAAGATGTAATGTTGTTGTGCTTAATTAGATTTTGAGTTCTTTAACCCAAGATGTGTATCTTGGTCATGTTTTCTCTAATAATGCCTCTGCTGTGTGGAAAGATTTAAAAGATACCTATGATAGGATTGATGGTTCTGTTGTTTTTAATTTGCTTCAAAAGATTAATAGTTTTAAACAAGGTGGTTTACCACTATCATAAGTTGAATTCTTTGTGGAGAGAGTTTGATATTCTTACTAAGTTACCTGATTGTACATGTGAGGCTAGGCAAGAACTAGTTGATCATGGTAAGTTGTTAAAATTGATGCAATTCCTTATGGGTCTTGATGATGTTTATCAACCCATAAGAAGCACTCTTTTGACCAAGGAAATCCTTCCTGAAGTCAAAGATGCTTTTGTCATTGTGTCAAGGGAAGAATCCCATAGAGGGATTCCAACCACAACTATGAAATCTGAGAAGGCTCAGGTTTCTGCTTTTGTTTCTAAGACGTTTGATAATAAAAATGCTAACTGGAAAAGGAATACTAGTGGTAACAATTCTGGGTCTAATAACAGAGGGAATTATGATAGTTTGATGTGTTCTCATTGTGGTTTAAAAGGTCATACAGTTGAGAGGTGTTTTGAAATCATTGGCTATCCACTGGTTTTAAAAGGAATCCTAATCTTAAATGTGCAAATGTTTTTAATAAAGCCAATGATTCCAAAGCAGCCTCAGTGGTGAATAATAATGGTAAAACTGCTATTGGAAATTTGGCATTTAGTATTGAGCATGTAATGAAGTTGATGAGTCTTTTGAATGAGAAGCCTTGTCCTTCTACTCAGGCTAATAATGCAAGTATTGATCATGGTTCTTTCTTTAATGGAAGTATGTTTTTTAATCAGCATTTTTATCAGTTCTTTTGTGCTAATTTGAGCTTCAATGGAGTCAATTACCATCTTGGTTGGATAATTGATTCTGGAGCTAACCAACACTTAACTAATTCTGCTTTAAACATGTTTTATTTCGTTGATATTTCTGACTTGAAACACACTGTTGGTCATTGATGAGTCTCGTATTATACATGTTTATACCCCCGATATTATATGAATAATAGAATAAAATTGCCACATTTCTAGAGCTTTTGATACTTAATACAAGAATATATTTGCAGGACAAAGGTCTGGTGAAAGTAACGAGGAATACACAAGATAGATGACTTTGTGAACATAAAAGGAAAAAGACATAGTTTGGACTAAAGCACGCCGCTTATATGAAGGAAGAGTGCCACTTAAGGGCATCTTTGGTCAACTATATATCTACGAGTCAAACATAAAGTACGCCGGTTTTATACAATAGAAGCGCCGGTTATGCGAGATAAAGCTCGCCGGTTTTACACAACATGCGCGGTGTACTTCACATGACAGTTATACTTTCTACATTAATGAGCTAACTTAAATGGCAAGACCGATCATTTGCTTGTTATAAACGTACAGGGACGAGTTAGGGTTGCATCTACTCTATAAATAGGAGCTTAATTCGGAGTTTTAGACACAACACAACAACAACAACAAAAAATACTTGATCATAGAAGAAGTTAGTAGTGGTTTTCTCCAAAACCACTAGCTAAGTAGAAGGAACCACACTTGGAGAACCACTTGGAGCTTGAATACTTTCGGTATAATTTCGTTATAATGCTAGAAATACTTGTTTACGTGTTTAACTCTATGAATAATATGGAGTAGTAACCTTATGTTTGTTTAAGGCATTTGAGCCATGTCTGTTATGACAATGATATTATGAATATTGAATCTATGTTACTTGCATTTGATATGTCATTGTTTAGTGTTCTATCGTTTGTCTTGATTGATCATAGTGATTGCCTAAAGGTCGAAAGATTCAATCATGTTGGTTATATTATGAACTGTCTGTCTATAACAATTCATTGCTATGCTTGTGAGAATTGCTTAGTAAAACAAACGATAACCTTAACTATGATACGTTTAATGGCTGGTCTAAAATCTAACGGCTTGACTATAGAAAATACGTGTTATATACTTCATACTTGGACCAAACTTTATGCATTCTGTGTATCTAGAATCAAAGGCCAAAAGGAGATTCTTTTACATAGGATAGATATATTAGTTAACGTGATCAACCATCATGTTTTACTCTTATGCATTGTCCATGTAACTTCTGTGATACCTCTCATTATTCTCATGTGCTTTGCCTTGAATAAACATACTTTTAATATAAATTGGGAAAACATTTCAAAGAACATAAATCCAACAAAAATGGTTTTAGTGATAAGTGACAATTATTTGAACTTAATTTTGTTACCTATAGCTAGCAATAAGAAACAACATCCTCTCTTGGGACGACCTGGTCTTACCTCAAACCTTTGCTATAAACGGGGGTTATACTTTTGCCCATGTTGTTTGTGTAATAAGGAAAATGGTGAAACTAGTTTAATAAATATAAAGCTTTCGAAACACATCAAAGTTTTTGGCGCCGCTGCCGGAGAGGCTAGTTTGAATCATATTGTTAGTTTGCAAAAAGAAAATTTACTTATATACAAAGAATATTTAATTAAAGTTAAGATAATTTCGTTTCTGAGTAACAAAGAGCGCCGATTTTTCAGTCAAAAACCGTCGAGCTTTTGATACGGTGAAGAGTAGTTGGATTTGATTTCACAAAACCCCAAAAACAAATTTGTATAATGTCTATTCCAATTTTTGAAAGCATAGGACTTTTGTTTCTTTTGTTTTTACTATCTGAATTATGGCATGAGTATATAATGCACATTAAAATCAAAAATACAAAAATATTTTGCTTTGACTTTTTAATTGTTTGCTTGCAAATGTTATATTGGATTGCTATTATAGATGAGAATTTAATTGCAATATGTTTTCAAATGATATATGAATTAATGAATGATAACATCTCTCAGAAACACGCCGATGTTTTAGCTAAACTCGCCATACTTCTGGAAAATTTTAAATGTAACGGCGAAAATACAACATAACCGCCACACTTTTATACAAACACGCCAAACTTTTCTGCAAAAATCTCTGCAGAAAGCTTGTTTCTTATCTATGATGATTAAACAGATTCATATCTTGACATATATGACTTATATGAAGTTATTGGAAT
>LBNU01000184.1:119152-149327 GCA_014162995.1 Artemisia annua
GTAAAAGATAGTTAGGGAGTAATGAAGTCTAAGTAAACACAACGTTTCTCCATGTTGTTTTTACAACCACAATAGTTTAGATATTTTATTTTATTTGCAATTGTAGTAATTTTGGGTTAGTTGACTAGCAACTAATTCCGCCCACTCCTTCAAAACCGAGATTTTACTTGCTTTCCTAAAAATATAAAAATACAAAAAGAATCTTCCTTCACCCTTAGACCTATTAGAGTAGTTTTTCTATCCTAACGAACACTATTCCCTGTGAGAGAATGATCAATCCCCCGTACTTACCACTACCCTATACTACATCGGTCAGGTACACTGCCTGGTGGGGTTGTAAGCCTCTTGAGATCCCTCGAGAGGTAAAACCTGTTGTAAGGTCACAAAACCACGCATCAGGTGGGCAAGGTCATATTGCAAGAAACTGCACTGAACCAAAACGTCCTCAGAATTCCGACTACTTCAAAGATAAAATGCTGCTGATACAAGCCCAAGAAAATAGAGTGCAATTGGATGAGGAACAACTGCTATTTCTTGCTGGTGATGAAGGGAATTTCTTTGATGCTGATGTGGATGATCAACCAGTTCAGGATCTTGCTCTTAATGACCCAAACATCTTCCAGGCTAAAGACTGTGATGCCTTTGATTCTGATGTTGATGATGAACCTACTGCACAAACCATCTTTATGGCCAAGCTTACATCAGCAGTCACATCGGCAAATCAATCAGGATCTTCCAAATCATCAATCATTTCTGAGGTACTCAAATTATATGACACATATGAAACAAGTGCTATTCCAACGATGCTCAATGAGGAACATCAAACTAGTATTGTCACACCAGATGATGTTGATTTGAAAAACACTAATGTTCCCTCAAAACAACAATATATGGATGACAATAAAGATTCTGATGAATCTAGTAGAGCATTTGAAGATACACATGTTGACGATGTGATGCACAATCAAAGGACTCATAACGAAGTAAAACACACCGACACTATTGATTCAAATTCTGCTGATATGGGTAATAGCAATGTTGTCCCATATGAGCAATACTTGAAACAAAGTGTCGAGACTGCTTTACCAAGTGATGACTCTTCCGTTAATAATGATACTTGTGAATATGATGAATATACTGCTGTTATACCTGATGACACCTTAACCACTAGGATTAATATTCTCAAAGATCAGGTGAATATGTATCAACAACGTGCAAAATTTGAGTTAACCGAACGTGAACAGAAAATGAATTGGCAAATGTGTACATATATTACCGAAAGGAATTTAAAGGAAGAAGAGTTAAGAGGGGAAATAAAATCTTTGCAAAATCAAATCGATCAAACTGTTAAACAAAAACAGGAGATTCAAAATAGTGTCAACACACTAAAATTAGATTTTCAAAGTAAGGAAGCCAAACTTCTAAACGATTTTTCCCAATTAAAGGCCTTAAAGAACAAGCTTGAAAACAAATTGTACACACAAGGCCAAACCATTCAAACTGCTCAAATGATACAAAAGCACATTAAGCTTCGTGATAAACATAGTGATAAGGATACAGGTGTGCCTAAAACTAATTTTCTTAGGAGCGTTAGTGCCTCTCAACCTGCCTTATATGACTATAATGTGATGCTTAAGCCCAATCATGATTCCCCTGATGTGCGTGATACAGAAGAGATTGTAGAAATTGAAACAGAAAATAGGAAAAGACTTTTGGATAAGATGAAGGATCCCATGTGCATTGCAAAGCGTGTTAATATCAAGCCCCATAACTACTATGAGCAGAACCGATTGACTGTCTTTGTGCCCCAAACTAGGTTAACCCCTGAATCGATTTTTTGGGCCTTAGATGTGGAAAAAATGAAAGCTGAACTTCTTATGGCTACCACTCCCCTTAAGTTTGCTAAACCAACGGTGTATCCTCCCAATACACCCATGAACCTAGTTCAGATAGCACTTCCCATTCAATGTAAAACTCTTATTAGCATGTATGTACTGTATCAAATGTTTGCGGATTTTGATAAAACATGTAAAAAGAGGATTACTCCAACGGGAATTACTTAGGGGGAAATGGGTTTTGAAGTTACAAAAGAATGCTATCTTACAGAAGTCATTCCGTTTTTTAAACAAATCAAAAACCATTTTAAATACATGGAAACGTCCCTTAAATTAGAGATCAATGAAATGAAAGAGGTGTTTAAAAACCAGGAATGTGAAGGAAAACAAACTTTAATAGATCTTCAACATAGTGAAATTGCGAGAAAGAATGCTCTCATCATGAATGATAATTTGATTACTATGTGCATTGCTCAAGATGTGTTTTATACTGCTACTGATTCTTCTTTAACTGCTTCCCAATTTCATGAAATGTCTGTTACATTAAAAGTTTTCCAGAATCGTGTTGTTGAGCTTGAGGGGGAGAATTTAAAACTGCGCGAAAAAATTCAAAAAGATGATCATGATAACATGGTCAAGCAATTTTCAAAACTAGAGGTTGATAATCTTAACTTGCAACTAAGATACCAACATCTAGAAGAAAGAATTAGAAACTCAAATGCCAAGACATCTTCGGATGCTCCTGAACTTGATGCATATTTTGAATTAGCCAAAAGGGATGAAAGAATTCAAGCTCACACTAACATGATTCGGAAACTGAAGCTTCAAATTGCACAATTTAAGACGAATAAACGTGATGTGATTGATAATAAATGTGATGCGATTGATACCCAGAAACCTCCATGTTTAGATTCTCAATATCTTCAACTTCAAAATGTCATTAACGAATTGAAATACGAAAATGATTGTTTTCAAGCTGAAAACTCCAAAATCAAACAACATTACAAAGAGTTACATGATTCGATGAAGATCACACGTGATAAAAACAATGAAAAGATAACTTCTTTGCTTAAAGAAAATGAGAATCTAAAGACTCAGGTGAAAGGGAAAATGCCAGTCACTGCATGTGATTGCGGTCTCACTAAAGCGGCTAAAACAAAAAGAACTGATGTTGATGCCATTAATATGACAACCCGCTATTTTACAGGTCAATACTATTTTCTAAACTCGATTTATTTATTTTAAGACTTACTTGAAAACGGTTTACGTTTAATTTTTAATTTCATAAGCGTAAAGTCATGAACAAACATAAAATTTCATAATGACAATAGACCATATTTAGTTTATGTTACCACATTTCATTATTGCTACTCACTTTCATAATTTAATTGTTGAAGACAATTATATAATAATTCAGTACGAATATTTATTTAGTAAACGTTTTACACATGCAAATGATCACACGAGGTACCCAATGCTCCTAATAAATATATTTATTACCTCTTACTACTACCAAAATGATTTCCAAAGTGCCAAAAATATTTCCTTGCGCCTAATGTAATTTCTTTATATGAACCGTTTAAATACGCGTAACTTTCGTTAACTACTAAAATAATACCCAATACATATTTTTACTACCCAATACATTCAAAATACACATTTTTATGCAAGACTTATAAATATCTCCCCAAGGGAGACATTTAGCCGCCCCTCCCTATTTTAAGGGAAGCAAAATTCAATCTCATTAAAACCTTACATATACTTAGGAGACAACCAAATCAAAATTTTATGCTTGACCATAACTTGGCCCTCTTTTTCCCCATGAAATTCGGCAACCACAAGGACCAAGGACATAGATATTTTGACTAACTCTTATATATATACATACACACTTAACCTCTTTTACTAACAACACCTATCAATCTATAAAAAAAAAATATATATATGAACTCCTTTCTACTCCCATACTAATCGGCCAAGAAGAAGAACCAAGGAAGAAAGAAAGTCTTTTGTTAGTTCAAGGGTTTTATAACTTGTTCGGGATAATATACAAGTATTTTGGAGCTTTGGGGTATCAACCGTGATCACATTTTCCTACTACATATATTCACATCTACTACTAGTAAGTCTAAAAATCACCTCTACATTTTACTTATACATTTTGATGATGACTTATACATAAGTTCATGTTATGTTGATTTCATATCCATTTAAACTAGTACACAATATTTATCACCCATTACATATATGTTTGTACATGATTTTTGATATTTTTAAACAAGTTAATCATGAATATTTTCTTGATAAAATGGCTAGGTTCAAGTCCTAACTCATATCTTATTTTCTTGTACTAAGTTAAGATCTAAAATATGTGACTTATTTTCCTACAACTAGTTATTTATCCTTGATGTTTTAATGTATATATTAGGTTATTAATATGGCCTTGTCACTATTAAAATTATGGGAAAGTTGTAGTAGTGTTAGGAAAATTTTTGGAGATGATCCAAGCTAGATCTAGTAAGTTACAAGTGATAAAAATGAGATTTGTAGCCTTTTACAAACTTGCTGTCCCAAAACTGTTTTTACAGAAAAATGAGTTTTGTAAATATCATATTTGGTTAAAAATATAGAAAATAGACTTTATAATGAAAACGTGAGCGCTTGAATGGCTAAAAACGGACTTATAACGAAAAAGATATGCTAGATTTAAGATTTGCGGCAAAAACTAAATTTTCTGAAATATTACTTGCTGACAGAAAATTTGACAAGCAAAAACCGAGCTTTAGAAAGTATCTAGACTAACCGAGACCTTGAAAATATGCTAGTATACCTTGTAACCTTCGCGGGGATATATAAAACTTAGAAAACGGATCTAAAATGAGTAAGTTATGACTTTCCGAAGATTTTGACGAAACCTATATTTTGACAGCTTTTACTAAAAGCTGATGGAATAATAAAAATGAGACTTTTGAGTATTTTTGTACATTTTTAGCCGAAACGGCATACTTGGAACCACTAGTAACTTGTGTATATTGGTTAGGAGCGTTAAGTGATTATAAAACATTAGTAACATAATAACTATCGATAAAACACGAGATAGGAAATATATGTATATATATATATATATTTTTAGTTACTATTCACAGCTTTGTGTATACGTTGTTTAACGTCAAAATAGGCATAACGGACTTGAACATTAGCAACCATATAAATATTACGGCAAATTCCTTGACAAAAATTACATAGTCTATTACTAAATTGCTATACAAACATATATGGGTGATAAATGGATTTACTAAAATACATACGATACATATTACAAAATCCTAAGACGACTTATATATTTTTAGGTCGTTGTTGAGTTATTCTCGCATAGAAACTCATTTTCATTACTCTGAGTACGTTGATTACTACAGGTGAGTCATAGCCCCACTTGTGCACTTTTATTACATGATTTCAAATACTTGGGGTGGAAATACACTGCTTTATTTTTATTGCGGACATAAGTACAAAACTGTTACATTGCCTAAGTTACCGATTACTGCCGCTTAAGTCCCCTTTATCATGAACCGTTAATTACTTGTAAGCGCGGATGTTATGAATAGATCTATTTGGGTTGACACCCCGTCCGGGTTGGTCGCGCCAACTTGTTAAACGGACGCATACCATTCGGATTAATTCCGAGTGCCTGGCAAACACTCATTTGGGGCATTATTATGCTTGATTGCATACGATTACGTCGAGCTTCGGGGTCATGAGCTTAAGGCATTGTATTTTATTTTTGGGTTAACATTGTATTTGTTATAATGGTTGTCCCTATTAAAAATCTTGTGTTCCGCGGATTACTTGTTTACTAAACCTATGATCTCACCAACAATTATGTTGACGTTTTAGCGTGTATTTTCAGGTAACTAAATGAAGTTTGCATAAGTATGTATGGAATGCGTATCGAGTCACATTTTGGAAGCACATCATGATGAAGATTTCTTTGCATTACTTAGCGTTTGGTTATGTATTAAAATCTTACATTTTGATGGTGAAACTCTGAAACTTAATGCTTTTGTAAACGCTTATGTTTAAATCAAACGCTTGTTTTAAAATGACTCACTTAGAGGTCATTCTTTATTTCCTTGTACTTTGTATTCCATGAACGTCACTCCCTCGGAATTCCATTCCGCTGCGACCCGATTTTGGGGGTGTGACAGATTGGTATCAGAGCCAAGGTTATAGAGAACTAGGATGCATCATTGACCCTAGACTATAACCACTAGGTCACGACACTTCACTACATCATGATGTGCTTAGGCGAGTACTATACATGCTCTTATTTACTCATTTTATACGAGTTACTTATACTTATACCTATACTTACGTATATGTATTTTTCTTGTATTTTGACCTGGCCACAGCGACATGTCTTCACCTTCTGATCCTATCATCATCCTTTCAGACTCGGACATAGAGGACACCTCTTCGTCCTCTACAGTTCCACTATCACCTGCTATCCCATCTCTCGCACCCTCTGGTGACGTCTCTGCTGAGACGGAGCCGTTTGAGGATGATGAGACTGCACCTACTCCTCAGATACCACCTCCAGTACCGGTTACCTCTACCCTCCCATCATTGATTGCATCACCTTCCTTACCATTACCATCATCTGTTCACTATCAGACCACTACTGTCTACGGACCACCTACTTATGATCAGTACCTAGAGTCACAGCAGTGGCTACCACCTGATGATGTGGTACCGCCACCTATTCCATCTCTTCGACCACATTCCTATATGCTACCATCCTATATTCCACCACCACTTTTCACCTATCATCAGACTACTACCATCCCACTACCACCATCATCCCGAGATATCCCCGAGACTGTGCTTCCACCTCGTAAGAGGTCTTTCACTATACTACCCTCGCCATCTGACCCTTATGAGCAGGCTGCTGCCGAGGCATCCGATCGACCTAAGGCACGCCGTAGAGTCGACGCTCGCATGTGGTCATTCATTCCACACACACTTGGTGAGTGGAGGTATGAGGAGGGGAGTCCTAGTACTTTTGAGCTAGGAGAGAGTTCATCCATGGCAGGTGCACGAGTCCTTCCAGTCACTCGTGAACCCATCCATCATACTATCCCACTCCTGATTGCTAGGATGGTTCGCCATGAGGACCGTATTGACCGAGTCTATGATCATCTCGAGGAGCTCCCTTTGGAGCGCATCGAGACTATCGAGATGGACCTTGCTGTCTTGATCGATAATGGAGTTGATCTCCAACAGACTGTCGCTGGATTGGGTACTACCCTAGACCATACCCTTGAGCAGGTTACAGATCTACAGGATCAGCTTGCACAGCATCAGGAGGACCAGTATGCCTCAGCTGCAGATGCCTATGATGACCGAGATGCACTTAGAGACCAGCTGGAGATTGCTAGGACCCGTATCACTGAGTTAGAGGGGCAGGGAGCTGGCATGAGACAGGAGATCACTGAGCTTCGTGAGAGCATCCAGCATGAGCGTCATATGAGGGGACGCCTTGCAGATCAGCGTATTTTGGATCGTACTCGGATTGCTACCTTAGAGCGTACTGCTGAGGAGGCTCAGTCACGTCAGAGACAGACCGATGACATCATGGCTAGCATGACCAGGCAGATCCGAGAGCTCCAGGGTCGTTTGGGTATTCCACCCGGCGATTTCTAGACTAGACTAGTATCTTATGTAGCTTTTGTATCTATACCTTAGCCACGGGGTGTGTGGCATAACTAAAGACGCTTGTGATATTTTGTATGTTGTACAAAACTGTGACAAGTTATGTAGACTTATGGTATGATGATGCTATATGATGATATCGGCCTATGTTAGCCGAGATTTTCCCATGTATTATTCATGTGTGTTATGGTTGTATTTACACATATTATCATTTTATGGTTGTCGTGGTTGACTCATATTGTGATTTATTCTCATCGTGCTTATTGTATCATATTCTTTTCATGATTCATTCTTGTCATGTGTTACTCCTATCTTTTGTGGCCGATCTTGTTGTGATTTGCTTATGTCATGGTTGTATGTATACGCTTGTGATGACCTTTGTTACTTATGGATCCTAATTATTGTTATTTCTTGTGATTAGAAGAACAATGCCACCA
Organism: Artemisia annua; assembly: GCA_014162995.1. Taxonomy (NCBI): domain Eukaryota; kingdom Viridiplantae; phylum Streptophyta; class Magnoliopsida; order Asterales; family Asteraceae; genus Artemisia; species Artemisia annua. Next base: position 127,134 of record LBNU01000184.1, read on the forward strand.
AAGAAACAAAGCATGAGTACAGCTGCCATCAATCGACTTGTTGCTCAACGAGTCGCTACACAAGTGGCTGCTGCTATGGCTGAATACGAAACCAATCGCAACAGTGGCAACGGCGGGGAGGCCAGTGGAACAGCAACTAGAGTTGAACCCGCGGCTCGTGGGTGTACTTACAGGGAATTTTCAGTTTGCAAACCACAGACTTTTAGTGGCACTGAAGGAGCCGTTGGTTTGGTTCGATGGTTCGAGAAGTTGGAAACGGTTTTCCGCATGTGTAAGTGCGCAGAGGACTGTAAGGTAACATATGCTACAGGCACTTTGCTGGACGGTGCCTTATCATGGTGGAATGCTTATGCTCAGTCAGTGGGAATTGATACTGCTCTTGAAACACCATGGGCTGATTTTAAGGAAATGATGATGACTGAGTATTGTCCAAGAAATGAGGTTCAAAAGATGGAAGTTGAGTTTTGGAACCTAACTGTGAAAGGAGTTGACATTGCTGCCTATACTAAGCGATACAATGAATTGTCTACTCTTTGTCCTGAGATGGTTTCTACTACTCGAAAGAAAATTGAGAGGTATATTTGGGGACTTCCGCCTAGTATTCAGGGAAATGTCACATCTTCTAAGCCAAGTACTCTGAACGAGACAATCCGCATGGCTCATAATTTGATGGACCAAGTTGTTCGAGCAAGGGCTGCTCGAGAGGGCAATACTAGTAACCGCAACAACAACCGCTACAACAACAAAAACAACAACAAGAGAAAATGGGATACAACTCAGGGAGGAAATGCTACACCACAACCCAACAAAAGACAAGAGACGGTTAAGGCCTATGCAGCAGGACCAACTGAGAAGACGGGATATGGCGGGACTCTTCCAAAGTGTGACAAGTGTCAACGTCACCACAACCCAGGACAATGTCCCCCACTATGTGGTAACTGTAAGAAGATGGGTCATTTAACCAAGGATTGCAGATTCCCTACCAATGCAACAAATCAAAGAGCTCCAGGTACATGTTTCGGATGTGGCGAAACTGGACACTACAAGAACAATTGCCCAAAGGATAAGAACAAGGGAGCTGAAACTCAGAAAAGTGGAGCTCGAGGAAGAGCCTACAATCTCCGAGGAAGAGAAGCTAGAGAGGACCCGGATGTTGTAACGGGTACGTTTCTTCTCAATAACCATTATGCTTCAGTTTTATTTGATTCGGGTGCTGATAGGAGCTTTGTGTCTACTACCTTTGTTCCTTTACTTAACATCACACCAACCACTCTAGACACAACATACAATGTCGAACTAGCTAATGGCAAGTTAGTAAGCACCAACACTATCATTCATGGTTGTACCCTTAACCTCCTAAACCACCCATTCGAAATCGACCTTATGCCTGTAGAACTCGGTAGTTTTGACGTCATAATTGGTATGGATTGGCTGTCCAAACATCGCGCTAGAATTATCTGCGATGAAAAGGTTATTCATCTCCCTCTTAATGGTGAAACCTTGATTATTCGTGGTGAGCGAAGTGGAACGCGGTTGAGCATCATATCATGTATAAAGACCGAAAAGTACATAAAGAAAGGATGCTATGCTTTTCTAGCACACATAACCGAAAAGAAGTCGAACGAGAAACGATTGGAAGATGTACCAATTGTTCGAGATTTCCCAGAAGTCTTTCCCGAAGAATTGCCGGGACTACCACCTACCCGACAAGTCGAGTTTCAGATTGATTTAATTCCAGGAGCTGCGCCGGTGGCTAGAGCGCCTTACCGACTAGCACCATCCGAGTTACAAGAATTGTCTAACCAGTTGCAAGAGCTATTAGACAAGGGATTCATTAGACCAAGTTCCTCACCTTGGGGAGCACCTGTCTTATTTGTAAAGAAGAAGGATGGATCTTTTAGAATGTGTATAGATTATCGCGAGCTAAACAAGTTAACGGTGAAGAACCGTTACCCACTTCCAAGAATTGATGATTTGTTTGATCAACTGCAAGGTTCTAGATTTTTCTCGAAGATCGATTTGAGGTCCGGTTACCATCAACTTAGAGTTCGGGAAGAAGATGTCCCGAAAACGGCTTTCAGGACTCGTTATGGTCATTACGAGTTCCAAGTAATGCCGTTTGGATTAACTAACGCACCAGCGGTATTTATGGATCTCATGAATCGGGTGTGCAAGCCGTACTTGGACAAATTTGTAATTGTGTTCATTGACGACATACTAATCTACTCTAAAAGCAAAGAAGAGCACGAAGAACACCTCAAGACAATTTTAGAATTGCTCAAGAACGAGAAGTTGTATGCAAAGTTTTCTAAGTGCGATTTTTGGATACGAAAAGTACAATTTCTGGGGCACGTAATTGATAGTCAAGGATTGCATGTTGATCCCGCTAAGATCGAGGCTATCAAAGATTGGGAAACACCTAAGACTCCCACTGAGATTCGTCAATTCCTAGGTCTTGCTGGGTATTATAGAAGATTCATCGAAGGTTTCTCTAAGATAGCTAAGCCTTTGACCAAGCTAACACAGAAGAACCAAAAGTATGAATGGGGAGAGAAACAAGAATCTGCCTTTCAGTTGTTAAAACAGAAACTTTGTAGTGCACCGATTTTGGCATTGCCCGAAGGAATGGAAAACTTTGTAGTTTATTGTGATGCTTCGCACAAAGGACTTGGGGCCGTACTTATGCAAAAGGATAAGGTTATATCTTACGCCTCTCGACAACTCAAAGTTCATGAGAAGAATTACACAACTCATGACTTAGAGTTAGGAGCGGTTGTCTTTGCACTAAAGATTTGGAGACATTACCTTTATGGTACTAAGTGTACGGTATACACGGATCACAAAAGTCTTCAACACATCTTAGATCAGAAAGAGCTTAATATGAGACAACGACGTTGGTTGGAATTGCTCAGTGATTATGATTGCGAGATTCGATACCACCCAGGCAAAGCAAACGTAGTGGCAGATGCTCTTAGCAGGAAGGAGCGGCTTAAACCTCTAAGAGTAAGATCATTGGGTATGACAATTTGCTCACCTCTCCCATCCAAAATTCTTGAGGCTCAAACCGAAGCACTTAAGGCAGAGAATCGACCAAAGGAGAATATCCATGGTATGCCAGAAAGTAAGAATGGTTTTACAAAAAGAACAGATGGGACGTTATGCTTCAAAGATAGAAGTTGGATACCATATTTTGGTGGACTACGAGAGTTGATCATGCACGAATCGCACAAGTCAAAGTATTCCATACACCCAGGTTCTGATAAGATGTATCAGGATCTTAAGAAGCTTTACTGGTGGCCTAACATGAAGGCTGACATCGCTACTTATGTCAGCAAATGTCTTACTTGTTCCAAAGTTAAGGCCGAATACCAAAAGCCATCTGGATTACTACAACAACCAGAGATTCCTCAATGGAAATGGGAGCGCATTACTATGGATTTCATCACTAAACTTCCTAGAACACCGAGCGGACACGATGCGATTTGGGTGATAGTTGATCGTCTCACCAAATCGGCTCATTTCATACCTATTAAAGAAACCTACAAGATGGATAAGTTAACCAAAATCTACATCAAAGAGGTAGTAACAAGACATGGTGTACCGGTTTCGATTATTTCAGATCGAGATAGTCGATTCACTTCAAGATTTTGGGAATCACTTAACAATGCCTTTGGAACTCGCCTTGATATGAGCACGGCCTATCATCCTCAGACCGATGGTCAAAGTGAGAGGACCATCCAAACACTAGAAGACATGCTTCGTGCCTGTGTGATTGATTTCGGAAATAGCTGGGATGATCATTTGCCGTTGATTGAGTTTTCCTACAACAATAGCTATCACACAAGCATAAAGGCCGCACCATTCGAAGTACTCTACGGGAGAAAGTGCCGGTCACCTGTCTGTTGGGCCGAAGTCGGAGATACCCAACTTACTGGTCCGGAAATTGTTCACGAAACAACCGAGAAGATTGTCCAGATTCGGAATAGACTGAAAGCCGCGAGAGATCGTCAAAAGAGCTACGCCGATGTTAGGCGTAAGCCATTGGAGTTCAGAGTTGGCGACATGGTAATGTTGAAAGTATCACCTTGGAAAGGGGTTATACGATTTGGGAAACGTGGAAAGTTAAACCCCAGGTACATTGGACCATTTAAGATTCTAGCTAGAGTCGGCCCAGTGGCCTACAGACTTGAGCTTCCACCGGAACTCAGTAGTGTGCACAATACGTTTCATGTTTCCAACCTTAAGAAGTGTTTAGCCGACGAATCCCTCATCATTCCATTGGAAGAGATTCAACTCGACGACAAGCTTAACTTCATCGAAGAGCCCGTAGAAATTATGGATCGTGAGGTTAAGCAATTGAAACATAGTCGAATTCCTATCGTCAAGGTTCGCTGGAATTCTCAACGAGGTCCCGAGTTCACTTGGGAACGAGAAGACCAAATTCGTCAGAAGTACCCCCATCTTTTCACTAATACTACTACTACGACCAACACAGACTGAATCTCGCGGACGAGATTCCCTTTTTAGGGGGGTAGACTATGACAACCCGCTATTTTACAGGTCAATACTATTTTCTAAACTTGAATTTAAATTCTTGACATTTAATTTAAAACAATTTACATGAGCTCTTTTACTTGAACCGACACAAATTTGTGAATACATTCTAAGTACACTAGGACTTAGGCTATTTCTAGTCCACAATGCTCCAGTACCTTTCTCCTACTCCAGTTCACAATTTTATGCTATAAAACAAATTTCTACTCTTTAAATACTTACGGTTTTAAATTCAACAAACGTTAATTTTTATTCAAGAATTTAATGCCCGACATACCCGATTTTCTCAACAATTATTTTCAAGGTATTTTTATACTTCCAAAATTATTACAAAAGTTCCAAAAATATTTCTTGACGTCCAAGGTAAATTCTTTATAACTTGTGTTTAATTACATATATTTTTCGTTAACTACTAAACCAATACCCAATACTTATTTTTACTACCCAATACATTCAAAATATACACTTTTATATATACTACACCATATTATGCTTCCAAAATCTTACACAAGATTCATCCCATTCCCCATCTATGTATTTTCAAGATACATTATATGACATGACTTGACTTGAACACAAAATTTCCAAGCAAGAGACATAATCCATTAATGAGTTAAGCCAAGCCATACCATGTCCCCCCCCAAATCCCCTAAAATCCGGCCACCCTAAGATATGTCCCAAGATATTTTTTTTGACCTAAAAGACTTCCTATCCTATATATATCTATACCTACTTATTTACATACACTAAGAAAGAAAAATAAACACCACCTCCTAAATCCTTGAACCATTCGACACAACCAAGAAAGGAGAAAGGGAAAAGGAAGCTAGTTGGGCAAGAATCAAGTATACTAAGGGTAGATCACAAGGGCTAGAGTACTAATATTGGGGTTACACAAGTGTTTCATAAGTCTCATCTCACTAATCAACCTTGTAAGTAAACTTACTAATACTTCATGGTTTTCATGATTTTTATGCTTGTTAAGTATCTACACTTGTTTATCACTTGGTACATGTTGATAAATTTTAAAGCTACCATGATCTCTTAGCAAAAGTTATGTCTAAAATAAACTTTTATAACAAGGACATTTTATATAAACATATATGTTAATAAATGTGTAGATCTAAATATTTTTGAAGAATATATACATGGACTTTGAATATTGCTAGGTTTATATGTAGATCACTATACTTTAGTTGGGAAAATAATGGGTGAACTAGGACTAGATATGGAGTGGTGGTTAAGTAGAATAGATGACTAGAAGATTTATAAAAATAGTTTGACAAGTTTAAAGACAAATCTGTCCTATTTGGTTTAATACAGAAAAATCAGTAACTCCCATGCCATATTAGACTAGAAATATAGAAAATAGACTTAATAATGAAAACATAGCCGCTTGAACGGGTTAAAACGGGCTTATAACGAAAAAGATATGCTATTTTCATGATTTACGACGAAAACTATATTTTCTGAAAATATTGAAGCTGTCCAGAAATTTTCGAGCTATAAAAACTGAGGTTAGATGATGTTTAGACTAGCCGAGACCTTGAGAAGCCTAGAGTACACTTGAATACCTTCGCGGGGATATATAAAACTTGAAAAACGGAGCTAAGACGAGAAAGTTATGGCCTAATGAAGTTACGGCAAATTAAAACTATTTTGACAGCTTTTAATTTACTATTAAAAGCTGATGGAAATTTTAAATAGTAATTTTTGACACTTTATGGTGTATTTTGGTTAAAATGACGTACATAAAAATGGTAGAACATTACGTATACTTATTAGGTGCGTTGGGGATTATCCAAAATACTTATTGACTAGACGAATAATGTTTAGTCACGAGATTAACAAGTTACATTTTCTAAAAAGAATAAATTTCCAAATAAAAGATCACATGAACTTAACTATATTTTTTTACGATAAATATTACAACAACATGTACAAGTGATAATGTAGTGTATGACTTGCATGCTTGACCTTGTTTTCGAACCTAAGACATATGTACTATTTAGGTTGCGATTAGAGTTACCGGACTTTACTTTCCATCTACTAATTTGACCATCGGGAATTTGCCTTTGCTAAGGTGAGTCATAGCCCCATTTGTACACTTTTATTACATGATTTCAAATACTTGGGGTGGAAATACATTGCTTTATTTCTATTGCGGACATAAGTACAAAACTGTTACATTGCCTAAGTTACCGATTACTGCCGCTTAAGTCCCCTTTATCATGAACCGTTAATTACTTGTAAGCGCGGATGTTATGAATAGATCTATTTGGGTTGACACCCCGTCCGGGTTGGTCGCGCCAACTTGTTAAACGGACGCATACCATTCGGATTAATTCCGAGTGCCTGGCAAACACTCATTGGGGCATTATTATTATACTTGATTGTATACGATTACGTCGAGCTTCGGGGTCATGAGCTTAAGGCATTGTATTTTATTTTTGGGTTAACATTGTATTTGTTATAATGGTTGTCCCTATTAAAAATCTTGTGTTCCGCGGATTACTTGTTTACTAAACCTATGATCTCACCAACAATTATGTTGACATTTTAGCGTGTATTTTCAGGTAACTAAATGAAGTTTGCTTAAGTATGTATGGAATGCGTATCGAGTCACATTTTGGAAGCACATCATGATGAAGATTTCTTTGCATTACTTAGCGTTTGGTTATGTATTAAAATCTTACATTTTGATGGTGAAACTCTGAAACTTAATGCTTTTGTAAACGCTTATGTTTAAATCAAACGCTTGTTTTAAAATGACTCACTTAGAGGTCATTCTTTATTTCCTTGTACTTTGTATTCCATGAACGTCACTCCCTCGGAATTCCATTCCGCTGCGACCCGATTTTGGGGGTGTGACAGATTGGTATCAGAGCCAAGGTTATAGAGAACTAGGATGCATCATTGACCCTAGACTATAACCACTAGGTCACGACACTTCACTACATCATGATGTGCTTAGGCGAGTACTATACATGCTCTTATTTACTCATTTTATACGAGTTACTTATACTTATACCTATACTTACGTATATGTATTTTTCTTGTATTTTGACCTGGCCACAGCGACATGTCTTCACCTTCTGATCCTATCATCATCCTTTCAGACTCGGACATAGAGGACACCTCTTCGTCCTCTACAGTTCCACTATCACCTGCTATCCCATCTCTCGCACCCTCTGGTGACGTCTCTGCTGAGACGGAGCCGTTTGAGGATGATGAGACTGCACCTACTCCTCAGATACCACCTCCAGTACCGGTTACCTCTACCCTCCCATCATTGATTGCATCACCTTCCTTACCATTACCATCATCTGTTCACTATCAGACCACTACTGTCTACGGACCACCTACTTATGATCAGTACCTAGAGTCACAGCAGTGGCTACCACCTGATGATGTGGTACCGCCACCTATTCCATCTCTTCGACCACATTCCTATATGCTACCATCCTATATTCCACCACCACTTTTCACCTATCATCAGACTACTACCATCCCACTACCACCATCATCCCGAGATATCCCCGAGACTGTGCTTCCACCTCGTAAGAGGTCTTTCACTATACTACCCTCGCCATCTGACCCTTATGAGCAGGCTGCTGCCGAGGCATCCGATCGACCTAAGGCACGCCGTAGAGTCGACGCTCGCATGTGGTCATTCATTCCACACACACTTGGTGAGTGGAGGTATGAGGAGGGGAGTCCTAGTACTTTTGAGCTAGGAGAGAGTTCATCCATGGCAGGTGCACGAGTCCTTCCAGTCACTCGTGAACCCATCCATCATACTATCCCACTCCTGATTGCTAGGATGGTTCGCCATGAGGACCGTATTGACCGAGTCTATGATCATCTCGAGGAGCTCCCTTTGGAGCGCATCGAGACTATCGAGATGGACCTTGCTGTCTTGATCGATAATGGAGTTGATCTCCAACAGACTGTCGCTGGATTGGGTACTACCCTAGACCATACCCTTGAGCAGGTTACAGATCTACAGGATCAGCTTGCACAGCATCAGGAGGACCAGTATGCCTCAGCTGCAGATGCCTATGATGACCGAGATGCACTTAGAGACCAGCTGGAGATTGCTAGGACCCGTATCACTGAGTTAGAGGGGCAGGGAGCTGGCATGAGACAGGAGATCACTGAGCTTCGTGAGAGCATCCAGCATGAGCGTCATATGAGGGGACGCCTTGCAGATCAGCGTATTTTGGATCGTACTCGGATTGCTACCTTAGAGCGTACTGCTGAGGAGGCTCAGTCACGTCAGAGACAGACCGATGACATCATGGCTAGCATGACCAGGCAGATCCGAGAGCTCCAGGGTCGTTTGGGTATTCCACCCGGCGATTTCTAGACTAGACTAGTATCTTATGTAGCTTTTGTATCTATACCTTAGCCACGGGGTGTGTGGCATAACTAAAGACGCTTGTGATATTTTGTATGTTGTACGAAACTGTGACAAGTTATGTAGACTTATGGTATGATGATGCTATATGATGATATCGGCCTATGTTAGCCGAGATTTTCCCATGTATTATTCATGTGTGTTATGGTTGTATTTACACATATTATCATTTTATGGTTGTCGTGGTTGACTCATATTGTGATTTATTCTCATCGTGCTTATTGTATCATATTCTTTTCATGATTCATTCTTGTCATGTGTTACTCCTATCTTTTGTGGCCGATCTTGTTGTGATTTGCTTATGTCATGGTTGTATGTATACGCTTGTGATGACCTTTGTTACTTATGGATCCTAATTATTGTTATTTCTTGTGATTAGAAGAACAATGCCACCAAAGAAACAAAGCATGAGTACAGCTGCCATCAATCGACTTGTTGCTCAACGAGTCGCTACACAAGTGGCTGCTGCTATGGCTGAATACGAAACCAATCGCAACAGTGGCAACGGCGGGGAGGCCAGTGGAACAGCAACTAGAGTTGAACCCGCGGCTCGTGGGTGTACTTACAGGGAATTTTCAGTTTGCAAACCACAGACTTTTAGTGGCACTGAAGGAGCCGTTGGTTTGGTTCGATGGTTCGAGAAGTTGGAAACGGTTTTCCGCATGTGTAAGTGCGCAGAGGACTGTAAGGTAACATATGCTACAGGCACTTTGCTGGACGGTGCCTTATCATGGTGGAATGCTTATGCTCAGTCAGTGGGAATTGATACTGCTCTTGAAACACCATGGGCTGATTTTAAGGAAATGATGATGACTGAGTATTGTCCAAGAAATGAGGTTCAAAAGATGGAAGTTGAGTTTTGGAACCTAACTGTGAAAGGAGTTGACATTGCTGCCTATACTAAGCGATACAATGAATTGTCTACTCTTTGTCCTGAGATGGTTTCTACTACTCGAAAGAAAATTGAGAGGTATATTTGGGGACTTCCGCCTAGTATTCAGGGAAATGTCACATCTTCTAAGCCAAGTACTCTGAACGAGACAATCCGCATGGCTCATAATTTAATGGACCAAGTTGTTCGAGCAAGGGCTGCTCGAGAGGGCAATACTAGTAACCGCAACAACAACCGCTACAACAACAGAAACAATAACAAGAGGAAATGGGATACAACTCAGGGAGGAGATGCTACACCACAACCCAACAAAAGACAAGAAACGGTTAAGGCCTATGCAGCAGGACCAACTGAGAAGACAGGATATGGAGGAACTCTTCCAAAGTGTGACAAGTGTCAACGTCACCACAACCCAGGACAATGTCCCCTACTATGTGGTAATTGTAAGAAGATGGGTCATTTAACCAAGGATTGCAGATTCCCTACCAATGCAACAAATCAAAGAACTCCAGGTACATGTTTCGGATGTGGCGAAACTGGACACTACAAGAACAATTGCCCAAAGGATAAGAACAAGGGAGCTGAAACTCAGAAAAGTGGAGCTCGAGGAAGAGCCTACAATCTCCGAGGAAGAGAAGCTAGAGAGGACCCGGATGTTGTAATGGGTACGTTTCTTCTCAACAACCATTATGCTTATGTTTTATTTGATTCGGGTGTTGATAGGAGCTTTGTGTCTACTACCTTTGTTCCTTTACTTAACATCACACCAACCACTCTGGACACAACATACAATGTCGAACTAGCTAATGGCAAGTTAGTAAGCACCAACACTATCATTCATGGTTGTACCCTTAACCTCCTAAACCACCCATTCGAAATCGACCTTATGCCTGTAGAACTCGGTAGTTTTGACGTCATAATTGGTATGGATTGGCTGTCCAAACATCGCGCTAGAATTATCTGCGATGAAAAGGTTATTCATCTCCCTCTTAATGGTGAAACCTTGATTATTCGTGGTGAGCGAAGTGGAACGCGGTTGAGCATCATATCATGTATAAAGACCGAAAAGTACATAAAGAAAGGATGCTATGCTTTTCTAGCACACATAACCGAAAAGAAGTCGAACGAGAAACGATTGGAAGATGTACCAATTGTTCGAGATTTCCCAGAAGTCTTTCCCGAAGAATTGCCGGGACTACCACCTACCCGACAAGTCGAGTTTCAGATTGATTTAATTCCAGGAGCTGCGCCGGTGGCTAGAGCGCCTTACCGACTAGCACCATCCGAGTTACAAGAATTGTCTAACCAGTTGCAAGAGCTATTAGACAAGGGATTCATTAGACCAAGTTCCTCACCTTGGGGAGCACCTGTCTTATTTGTAAAGAAGAAGGATGGATCTTTTAGAATGTGTATAGATTATCGCGAGCTAAACAAGTTAACGGTGAAGAACCGTTACCCACTTCCAAGAATTGATGATTTGTTTGATCAACTGCAAGGTTCTAGATTTTTCTCGAAGATTGATTTGAGGTCGGGTTACCATCAACTTAGAGTTCGGGAAGAAGATATCCCGAAAACGGCTTTCAGGACTCGTTATGGTCATTACGAGTTCCAAGTAATGCCGTTTGGATTAACTAATGCACCGGCGGTATTTATGGATCTCATGAATCGGGTGTGCAAGCCGTACTTGGACAAATTTGTAATTGTGTTCATTGACGACATACTAATCTACTCTAAAAGCAAAGAAGAGCACGAAGAACACCTCAAGACGATTTTAGAATTGCTCAAGAACGAGAAGTTGTATGCAAAGTTTTCTAAGTGCGATTTTTGGATACGAAAAGTACAATTTCTGGGGCACGTAATTGATAGTCAAGGATTGCATGTTGATCCCGCTAAGATCGAGGCTATCAAAGATTGGGAAACACCTAAGACTCCCACTGAGATTCGTCAATTCCTAGGTCTTGCTGGGTATTATAGAAGATTCATCGAAGGTTTCTCTAAGATAGCTAAGCCTTTGACCAAGCTAACACAGAAGAACCAAAAGTATGAATGGGGAGAGAAACAAGAATCCGCCTTTCAGTTGTTAAAACAGAAACTTTGTAGTGCACCGATTTTGGCATTGCCCGAAGGAATGGAAAACTTTGTAGTTTATTGTGATGCTTCGCACAAAGGACTTGGGGCCGTACTTATGCAAAAGGATAAGGTTATATCTTACGCCTCTCGACAACTCAAAGTTCATGAGAAGAATTACACAACTCATGACTTAGAGTTAGGAGCGGTTGTCTTTGCACTAAAGATTTGGAGACATTACCTTTATGGTACTAAGTGTACGGTATACACGGATCACAAAAGTCTTCAACACATCTTAGATCAGAAAGAGCTTAATATGAGACAACGACGTTGGTTGGAATTGCTCAGTGATTATGATTGCGAGATTCGATACCACCCAGGCAAAGCAAACGTAGTGGCAGATGCTCTTAGCAGGAAGGAGCGGCTTAAACCTCTAAGAGTAAGATCATTGGGTATGACAATTTGCTCACCTCTCCCATCCAAAATTCTTGAGGCTCAAACCGAAGCACTTAAGGCAGAGAATCGACCAAAGGAGAATATTCATGGTATGCCAGAAAGTAAGAATGGCTTTACAAAAAGAACAGATGGGACGTTATGCTTCAAAGATAGAAGTTGGATACCATATTTTGGTGGACTACGAGAGTTGATCATGCACGAATCGCACAAGTCAAAGTATTCCATACACCCAGGTTCTGATAAGATGTATCAGGATCTTAAGAAGCTTTACTGGTGGCCTAACATGAAGGCTGACATCGCTACTTATGTCAGCAAATGTCTTACTTGTTCCAAAGTTAAGGCCGAATACCAAAAGCCATCTGGATTACTACAACAACCAGAGATTCCTCAATGGAAATGGGAGCGCATTACTATGGATTTCATCACTAAACTTCCTAGAACGCCGAGCGGACACGATGCGATTTGGGTGATCGTTGATCGTCTCACCAAATCGGCTCATTTCATACCTATTAAAGAAACCTACAAGATGGATAAGTTAACCAAAATCTACATCAAAGAGGTAGTAACAAGACATGGTGTACCGGTTTCGATTATTTCAGATCGAGATAGTCGATTCACTTCAAGATTTTGGGAATCACTTAACAATGCCTTTGGAACTCGCCTTGATATGAGCACGGCCTATCATCCTCAGACCGATGGTCAAAGTGAGAGGACCATCCAAACACTAGAAGACATGCTTCGTGCCTGTGTGATTGATTTCGGAAATAGCTGGGATGATCATTTGCCGTTGATTGAGTTTTCCTACAACAATAGCTATCACACAAGCATAAAGGCCGCACCATTCGAAGTACTCTACGGGAGAAAGTGCCGGTCACCTGTCTGTTGGGCCGAAGTCGGAGATGCCCAACTTACTGGTCCGGAAATTGTTCACGAAACAACCGAGAAGATTGTCCAGATTCGGAATAGACTGAAAGCCGCGAGAGATCGTCAAAAGAGCTACGCCGATGTTAGGCGTAAGCCATTGGAGTTCAGAGTTGGCGACATGGTAATGTTGAAAGTATCACCTTGGAAAGGGGTTATACGATTTGGGAAACGTGGAAAGTTAAACCCCAGGTACATTGGACCATTTAAGATTCTAGCTAGAGTCGGCCCAGTGGCCTACAGACTTGAGCTTCCACCGGAACTCAGCAGTGTGCACAATACGTTTCATGTTTCCAACCTTAAGAAGTGTTTAGCCGACGAATCCCTCATCATTCCATTGGAAGAGATTCAACTCGACGACAAGCTTAACTTCATCGAAGAGCCCGTAGAAATTATGGATCGTGAGGTTAAGCAATTGAAACACAGTAAAATTCCTATCGTCAAGGTTCGCTGGAATTCTCAACGAGGTCCCGAGTTCACTTGGGAGCGAGAAGACCAGATTCGTCAGAAGTACCCCCATCTTTTCATTAATACCACTACTACGACCAACACAGACTGAATCTCGCGGACGAGATTCCCTTTTTAGGGGGGTAGACTATGACAACCCGCTATTTTACAGGTCAATACTATTTTCTAAACTCGATTTATTTATTTTAAGACTTACTTGAAAACGGTTTATGTTTAATTTTTAATTTCATAAGCGTAAAGTCATGAACAAACATAAAATTTCATAATGACAATAGACCATATTTAGTTTATGTTACCACATTTCATTATTGCTACTCACTTTCATAATTTAATTGTTGAAGATAATTATATAATAATTCAGTACGAATATTTATTTAGTAAACGTTTTACACATGCAAATGATCACACGAGGTACCCAATGCTCCTAATAAATATATTTATTACCTCTTACTACTACCAAAATGATTTTCAAAGTGCCAAAAATATTTCCTTGCGCCTAATGTAATTTCTTTATATGAACCGTTTAAATACGCGTAACTTTCGTTAACTACTAAACTAATACCCAATACATATTTTTACTACCCAATACATTCAAAATACACATTTTTATACAAGACTTATAAATATCTCCCCAAGGGAGACATTTAGCCGCCCCTCCCTATTTTAAGGGAAGCAAAATTCAATCTCATTAAAACCTTACATGTACTTAGGAGACAACCAAATCAAAAATAAGCGCGGATGTTATGAATAGATCTATTGGGTTGACACCCCGTCCGAGTTGGTCGCGCCAACCTGTCAAACGGACGCATATCATTCGGATTATTTCCGAGTGTCTGGCAAACACTTATTTAGGGGCACTGATTACTATGCTTGATTGCATACCATTACGTCGAGCTTCGGGGTCATGGTATATACTCTTTTTGGCTGTGACATTATATTCGTTGTATTGTCTTGCTATTGAAATCTTGTGGTCCGCAATACTATTTATTTAAACCTATGATTCTCACCAACATTATTTGTTGACCCTTTTAGCGTATATTCTCAGGTAACTAAGGGGTAGTGATACACCTTTTGTATGGAAGCGCACCGAGTCACATTTTGGAAGCACATCATGATGAAGATTTCTTTGCATTACTTAGCGTTTGGTTATGTATTAAAATCCTACATTTTGATGGTGAAACTCTGAAACTTATGCTTTTGTAAACTCATATGTTTAAATCAAACGCTTATTTTAAAATGACTCACTTAGAGGTCATTCTTTATTTCCTTGTACTTTGTATTCCATGAACGTCACTCCCTCGGAATTCCATTCCGCTGCGACCCGATTTTGGGGGTGTGACAGATTGGTACCAGAGCCAAGGTTATAGAGAACTAGGATGCATCATTGACCCTAGACTATAACCACTAGGTCACGACACTTCACTACATCATGATGTGCTTAGGCGAGTACTATACATGCTCTTATTTACTCATTTTATACGAGTTACTTATACTTATACCTATACTTACGTATATGTATTTTTCTTGTATTTTGACCTGGCCACAGCGACATGTCTTCACCTTCTAATCCCATCATCATCCCTTCAGACTCGGACATAGAGGACACCTCTTCGTCCTCTACAGTTCCACTATCACCTGCTATCCCATCTCTCGCACCCTCTGGTGACGTCTCTGCTGAGACGGAGCCGTTTGAGGATGATGAGACTGCACCTACTCCTCAGATACCACCTCCAGTACCGGTTACCTCTACCCTCCCATCATTGATTGCATCACCTTCCTTACCATTACCCTCATCTGTTCACTATCAGACCACTACTGTCTACGGACCACCTACTTATGATCAGTACCTAGAGTCACAGCAGTGGCTACCACCTGATGATGTGGTACCGCCACCTATTCCATCTCTTCGACCACATTCCTATATGCTACCATCCTATATTCCACCACCACTTTTCACCTATCATCAGACTACTACCATCCCACTACCACCATCATCCCGAGATATCCCCGAGACTGTGCTTCCACCTCGTAAGAGGTCTTTCACTATACTACCCTCGCCATCTGACCCTTATGAGCAGGCTGCTGCCGAGGCATCCGATCGACCTAAGGCACGCCGTAGAGTCGACGCTCGCATGTGGTCATTCATTCCACACACACTTGGTGAGTGGAGGTATGAGGAGGGGAGTCCTAGTACTTTTGAGCTAGGAGAGAGTTCATCCATGGCAGGTGCACGAGTCCTTCCAGTCACTCGTGAACCCATCCATCATACTATCCCACTCCTGATTGCTAGGATGGTTCGCCATGAGGACCGTATTGACCGAGTCTATGATCATCTCGAGGAGCTCCCTTTGGAGCGCATCGAGACTATCGAGATGGACCTTGCTGTCTTGATCGATAATGGAGTTGATCTCCAACAGACTGTCGCTGGATTGGGTACTACCCTAGACCATACCCTTGAGCAGGTTACAGATCTACAGGATCAGCTTGCACAGCATCAGGAGGACCAGTATGCCTCAGCTGCAGATGCCTATGATGACCGAGATGCACTTAGAGACCAGCTGGAGATTGCTAGGACCCGTATCACTGAGTTAGAGGGGCAGGGAGCTGGCATGAGACAGGAGATCACTGAGCTTCGTGAGAGCATCCAGCATGAGCGTCATATGAGGGGACGCCTTGCAGATCAGCGTATTTTGGATCGTACTCGGATTGCTACCTTAGAGCGTACTGCTGAGGAGGCTCAGTCACGTCAGAGACAGACCGATGACATCATGGCTAGCATGACCAGGCAGATCCGAGAGCTCCAGGGTCGTTTGGGTATTCCACCCGGCGATTTCTAGACTAGACTAGTATCTTATGTAGCTTTTGTATCTATACCTTAGCCACGGGGTGTGTGGCATAACTAAAGACGCTTGTGATATTTTGTATGTTGTACAAAACTGTGACAAGTTATGTAGACTTATGGTATGATGATGCTATATGATGATATCGGCCTATGTTAGCCGAGATTTTCCCATGTATTATTCATGTGTGTTATGGTTGTATTTACACATATTATCATTTTATGGTTGTCGTGGTTGACTCATATTGTGATTTATTCTCATCGTGCTTATTGTATCATATTCTTTTCATGATTCATTCTTGTCATGTGTTACTCCTATCTTTTGTGGCCGATCTTGTTGTGATTTGCTTATGTCATGGTTGTATGTATACGCTTGTGATGACCTTTGTTACTTATGGATCCTAATTATTGTTATTTCTTGTGATTAGAAGAACAATGCCACCAAAGAAACAAAGCATGAGTACAGCTGCCATCAATCGACTTGTTGCTCAACGAGTCGCTACACAAGTGGCTGCTGCTATGGCTGAATACGAAACCAATCGCAACAGTGGCAACGGCGGGGAGGCCAGTGGAACAGCAACTAGAGTTGAACCCGCGGCTCGTGGGTGTACTTACAGGGAATTTTCAGTTTGCAAACCACAGACTTTTAGTGGCACTGAAGGAGCCGTTGGTTTGGTTCGATGGTTCGAGAAGTTGGAAACGGTTTTCCGCATGTGTAAGTGCGCAGAGGACTGTAAGGTAACATATGCTACAGGCACTTTGCTGGACGGTGCCTTATCATGGTGGAATGCTTATGCTCAGTCAGTGGGAATTGATACTGCTCTTGAAACACCATGGGCTGATTTTAAGGAAATGATGATGACTGAGTATTGTCCAAGAAATGAGGTTCAAAAGATGGAAGTTGAGTTTTGGAACCTAACTGTGAAAGGAGTTGACATTGCTGCCTATACTAAGCGATACAATGAATTGTCTACTCTTTGTCCTGAGATGGTTTCTACTACTCGAAAGAAAATTGAGAGGTATATTTGGGGACTTCCGCCTAGTATTCAGGGAAATGTCACATCTTCTAAGCCAAGTACTCTGAACGAGACAATCCGCATGGCTCATAATTTAATGGACCAAGTTGTTCGAGCAAGGGCTGCTCGAGAGGGCAATACTAGTAACCGCAACAACAACCGCTACAACAACAGAAACAACAACAAGAGAAAATGGGATACAACTCAGGGAGGAAATGCTACACCACAACCCAACAAAAGACAAGAAACGGTTAAGGCCTATGCAGCAGGACCAACTGAGAAGACAGGATATGGCGGAACTCTTCCAAAGTGTGACAAGTGTCAACGTCACCACAACCCAGGACAATGTCCCCCACTATGTGGTAATTGTAAGAAGATGGGTCATTTAACCAAGGATTGCAGATTCCCTACCAATGCAACAAATCAAAGAGCTCCAGGTACATGTTTCGGATGTGGCGAAACTGGACACTACAAGAACAATTGCCCAAAGGATAAGAACAAGGGAGCTGAAACTCAGAAAAGTGGAGCTCGAGGAAGAGCCTACAATCTCCGAGGAAGAGAAGCTAGAGAGGACCCGGATGTTGTAACGGGTACGTTTCTTCTCAATAACCATTATGCTTCAGTTTTATTTGATTCGGGTGCTGATAGGAGCTTTGTGTCTACTACCTTTGTTCCTTTACTTAACATCACACCAACCACTCTAGACACAACATACAATGTCGAACTAGCTAATGGCAAGTTAGTAAGCACCAACACTATCATTCATGGTTGTACCCTTAACCTCCTAAACCACCCATTCGAAATCGACCTTATGCCTGTAGAACTCGGTAGTTTTGACGTCATAATTGGTATGGATTGGCTGTCCAAACATCGCGCTAGAATTATCTGCGATGAAAAGGTTATTCATCTCCCTCTTAATGGTGAAACCTTGATTATTCGTGGTGAGCGAAGTGGAACGCGGTTGAGCATCATATCATGTATAAAGACCGAAAAGTACATAAAGAAAGGATGCTATGCTTTTCTAGCACACATAACCGAAAAGAAGTCGAACGAGAAACGATTGGAAGATGTACCAATTGTTCGAGATTTCCCAGAAGTCTTTCCCGAAGAATTGCCGGGACTACCACCTACCCGACAAGTCGAGTTTCAGATTGATTTAATTCCAGGAGCTGCGCCGGTGGCTAGAGCGCCTTACCGACTAGCACCATCCGAGTTACAAGAATTGTCTAACCAGTTGCAAGAGCTATTAGACAAGGGATTCATTAGACCAAGTTCCTCACCTTGGGGAGCACCTGTCTTATTTGTAAAGAAGAAGGATGGATCTTTTAGAATGTGTATAGATTATCGCGAGCTAAACAAGTTAACGGTGAAGAACCGTTACCCACTTCCAAGAATTGATGATTTGTTTGATCAACTGCAAGGTTCTAGATTTTTCTCGAAGATCGATTTGAGGTCCGGTTACCATCAACTTAGAGTTCGGGAAGAAGATGTCCCGAAAACGGCTTTCAGGACTCGTTATGGTCATTACGAGTTCCAAGTAATGCCGTTTGGATTAACTAACGCACCAGCGGTATTTATGGATCTCATGAATCGGGTGTGCAAGCCGTACTTGGACAAATTTGTAATTGTGTTCATTGACGACATACTAATCTACTCTAAAAGCAAAGAAGAGCACGAAGAACACCTCAAGACAATTTTAGAATTGCTCAAGAACGAGAAGTTGTATGCAAAGTTTTCTAAGTGCGATTTTTGGATACGAAAAGTACAATTTCTGGGGCACGTAATTGATAGTCAAGGATTGCATGTTGATCCCGCTAAGATCGAGGCTATCAAAGATTGGGAAACACCTAAGACTCCCACTGAGATTCGTCAATTCCTAGGTCTTGCTGGGTATTATAGAAGATTCATCGAAGGTTTCTCTAAGATAGCTAAGCCTTTGACCAAGCTAACACAGAAGAACCAAAAGTATGAATGGGGAGAGAAACAAGAATCTGCCTTTCAGTTGTTAAAACAGAAACTTTGTAGTGCACCGATTTTGGCATTGCCCGAAGGAATGGAAAACTTTGTAGTTTATTGTGATGCTTCGCACAAAGGACTTGGGGCCGTACTTATGCAAAAGGATAAGGTTATATCTTACGCCTCTCGACAACTCAAAGTTCATGAGAAGAATTACACAACTCATGACTTAGAGTTAGGAGCGGTTGTCTTTGCACTAAAGATTTGGAGACATTACCTTTATGGTACTAAGTGTACGGTATACACGGATCACAAAAGTCTTCAACACATCTTAGATCAGAAAGAGCTTAATATGAGACAACGACGTTGGTTGGAATTGCTCAGTGATTATGATTGCGAGATTCGATACCACCCAGGCAAAGCAAACGTAGTGGCAGATGCTCTTAGCAGGAAGGAGCGGCTTAAACCTCTAAGAGTAAGATCATTGGGTATGACAATTTGCTCACCTCTCCCATCCAAAATTCTTGAGGCTCAAACCGAAGCACTTAAGGCAGAGAATCGACCAAAGGAGAATATCCATGGTATGCCAGAAAGTAAGAATGGTTTTACAAAAAGAACAGATGGGACGTTATGCTTCAAAGATAGAAGTTGGATACCATATTTTGGTGGACTACGAGAATTGATCATGCACGAATCGCACAAGTCGAAGTATTCCATACACCCAGGTTCTGATAAGATGTATCAGGATCTTAAGAAGCTTTATTGGTGGCCTAACATGAAGGCTGACATCGCTACCTATGTCAGTAAATGTCTTACTTGTTCTAAAGTTAAGGCCGAATACCAAAAGCCATCTGGATTACTACAACAAACAGAGATTCCTCAATGGAAATGGGAGCGTATTACTATGGATTTCATCACTAAACTTCCTAGAACGCCGAGCGGACATGATGCGATTTGGGTGATCGTTGATCGTCTCACCAAATCAGCTCATTTTATACCTATTAAAGAAACCTACAAAATGGATAAGTTAACCAAAATCTACATCAAAGAGGTAGTAACAAGACATGGTGTACCGGTTTCGATTATTTCAGATCGAGATAGTCGATTCACTTCAAGATTTTGGGAATCACTTAACAATGCCTTTGGAACTCGCCTTGATATGAGCATGGCCTATCATCCTCAGACCGATGGTCAAAGTGAGAGGACCATCCAAACACTAGAAGACATGCTTCGTGCCTGTGTGATTGATTTCGGAAATAGCTGGGATGATCATTTGCCGTTGATTGAGTTTTCCTACAACAATAGCTATCACACAAGCATAAAGGCCGCACCATTCGAAGTACTCTACGGGAGAAAGTGCCGGTCACCTGTCTGTTGGGCCGAAGTCGGAGATGCCCAACTTACTGGTCCAGAAATTGTTCACGAAACAACCGAGAAGATTGTCCAGATTCGGAATAGACTGAAAGCCGCGAGAGATCGTCAAAAGAGCTACGCCGATGTTAGGCGTAAGCCATTGGAGTTCAGAGTTGGCGACATGGTAATGTTGAAAGTATCACCTTGGAAAGGGGTTATACGATTTCGGAAACGCGGAAAGTTAAACCCCAGGTACATTGGACCATTTAAGATTCTAGCAAGAGTCGGCCCAGTGGCCTACAGACTTGAGCTTCCACCAGAGCTCAGCAGTGTGCACAATACGTTTCACGTTTCCAACCTTAACAAGTGTTTAGCCGACGAATCCCTCATCATTCCATTAGAAGAGATTCAACTCGATGACAAGCTTAACTTCATCGAAGAGCCCGTAGAAGTTATGGAGCGCGATGTCAAGCAATTGAAACATAGTAGAATTCCAATCGTTAAGGTTCGCTGGAATTCTCAACGAGGTCCCGAGTTCACTTGGGAGCGGGAAGACCAGATTCGTCGAAAGTATCCGCACCTCTTCACTGACACCACTCCAACGACCAACACAGATTGAATCTCGCGGACGAGATTCCTTTTATGGGTGGTAGACTATGACAACCCACCATTTTACAGGTCAATATTATTTTCCAAACTCGAATTATTTACTTTAAGATTTACGTGAAAAACGTTTTACGTTTAACTTTTAATTTCATAAACGTAAAGTTATGACCAATCATAAAATTTCATAATGGCAATAGACCATATTTAGTTTATATTACCACATTTCATTACTAATACTTACTTTCGTAATTTAATTGTTGAAGAAAATTATACAATAATTGTCTTTACGAATATTTATTTAATAAACGTTTTACACATGCAAATGATCACACGAGGTACCCAATGCTCCTAATAAATATATTTATTACATCTTACTACTACCAAAATGATTTCCAAAGTGCCAAAAACATTTCCTTGCGCCTAATGTAATTTCTTTATATGAACCGTTTAAATACGCGTAACCTTCGTTAACTACTAAACCAATACCCAATACATATTTTAATACCCAATACACTCAAAATATATATTTTTACACCAAGGGGAGACAAGGAGCCGCCCCTATGCCCTTTTCTAGTCAAAATTTTGTAAAAAAAAAAAAAAAAAAAAAAAAAAAAAAAAAAAAAAAAAAAAAAAAAAAAAAAAAAAA
>LBNU01000184.1:161518-193182 GCA_014162995.1 Artemisia annua
GGCACCGTCAACAGTTTGCCCTCGTGCAGCTCCTCCACAGCCTCCGCCTTGCCATGCGCCAAGGCGCATTGAACAACATCCCCAAATGCCCCTACCACTTCTCAGGACTCTAAGGTGCTCAGCGCAGCCAGACGAAGACCATGGCTGATTAACCACCTGCGAATAAAACAAGATTCCCATTGTATTATAAGCAACAAGTTCAAAAGAATTGAATGCTATGAAAAGGAAGCAAAGGAATTAAACGCTACCTGCGCTCAGCAATGGAGGATACCAAGTGCGGGTATAGCTCCTCATTATACTCTATACTCAGCTTGCGCAGCTTATCCTCCTGCTTCTCTAACGCATCCTCCACAGTCTTTCGGAATTCATCCAGCTGTGAGAAGTGTTTGCTCTTATTTTGCTCCATATACTTCAACGCCCAAAGACAAGTGGTCTTGTACTGATCAAAAGCAGAACGTTCTTGGTTCACTTGCGCCCAGAGCGACATCTTCTCATCAGCAAGCTTCCGGGCGTACGCATTTGTTGACTCTATTGCAGCATGAGCACTAGCCAAGTGCGCCTTCAGCAGTGCAATCTCTTCATCCTTCTGCGCACTGCTGCTCCCTTCACCAGCATACTTGGCCTTAAGCTGAGCAACCAACGCGGCCTGGTGCGCAGAAGCCAAGCTAAGCTCCTCTATCAGTTGCTCTGCGGGCATATCCTCGCATGCCTTCGAAGGCTCATTCACCTGAGCCTGACTCGCCTCAGGTGACAACTTCTCAGTATGCGCTGCATCACCCCCTGCAGCTTCATTACTGCACGCAAAGGATAAGAAGTCAAGGTTATTACATCAAGGATATAAACGGAAAAAAAAATAGGCATAGGTCTCATTACTTACTTAGGAGAAGGAGTCTTAGCTGTATCCTGCGCAGTGATGGATGGCGACACATCCTCTTCTGATGCTGCATCCATAGAAATAAGGTGGCGTCTTCGCTTGGAGGTGCCCGCGCCATCATCGCCAGAAACCTTCTTACGCTTTACACCCTGGCCAGTCTCCTCTAGCGCATCTACAACCTTTACAATCTCCACGCCTTCCGAAGAATTGCTGCGCGACATTTCGACCTCTGGGGATTGTTCCCTAATGATGGGAACACTGCGCACAGGGGTCGCCTCTAAGGTTACTTTAGGAGTATCCTCTGACTCCAGTGCGAGCTCCATTGTGCGCCCCGCAGTGGCCTCCAGTACGGGCTCCTCAACTTCTCTTAAGGGGCGCACCCCCACAGTGACCTGTTTCGGCCTCGCCAAGTGCACTACTTGAAATAGATCCATCTCTGCGCAACAAGCAACAACAAAGCAAAAAGGGTTACATAAGCTACTATAAGAAAGAGCGCTAACACTTATAAGAGAAGGAGAAGGAAGGACAAGCACCCACCCTAGTTATCCTCATCCAAGAAGGTTGACACTTCGCCAGGAGGCTGGAAGTAGTTGCGACTTATGCCTAGGTGCACCAACAACTCTTCGGGGTAGGCGCTGATTGGAATACGATTGGTATTTATCGTATCCGCGTCAACTGCGCTATATGTCTCGGATGGGCACTCATCCCTCGGTAGCGTTCCTTGGGTATAGAACGCGTAATCCCAAGGGAAAAATGTCCTATCAACCCAGAAGAAGTTCTCCCTCCAATCCCTGAGCGCATCTAATTTTTCTGTATAACATTGCGAGCGCCCTGCGCGCTTGGCAAAGGATACCCACCCGTTTGACCACGTCGTGGTAAAACGCGCGGAAAAGATGGATTGTGGGGTTAATCGCCATCAGGCGATAATTCACCTCAAAGTTCGTTATTTTAGCTGCACCTATGCAGTGCAGCTGGGAGATGTGGAGGCGATAATAGTTTAGAATATCACACAAGAATAGCGACATGGGTACACGTTGGTTGGCGAATTCAAAGAAACGCGTATATACCCCTACTTTCCCATCGGGGAAATCCGCTTTGGATGCAGTTGCCGCCGGAACTACCGGGTGCAACGCCTCAGGGATGAAATAATCCGAGGTGAACTCACGAAGTTCATCCTCGGTTATATCGGATGTAAAGTCGAATAATTGGCGGACCATGATTAGTATACAAACGCGCACGCGCTATTACCTTAGTATAGAGGTGATTTCTTGAATTGTGTTTGAAGATTTTAACAATGGGGGAAATGAACTTGTTACTGTGATAATCACAGTGAAAAGGGGGATACCCTTTATATAGGGTTTCCCATAGTCTCGGATGCTTGACACGTGTAACCCACTAACTTTAATCGTGTGGCTAGGAGATCAAAANGTAAAGTCGAATAATTGGCAGACCATGATTAGTATACAAACGCGCACGCGCTATTACCTTAGTATAGAGGTGATTTCTTGAATTGTGTTTGAAGATTTTAACAATGGGGGAAATGAACTTGTTACTGTGATAATCACAGTGAAAAGGGGGATACTCTTTATATAGGGTTTCCCATAGTCTCGGATGCTTGACACGTGTAACCCACTAACTTTAATCGTGTGGCTAGGAGATCAAAAGGTAAGGTACTTTTTGCACTTTCTCATGATTTCCAAGGCAGATTTTTTGGATTTATTCGGACCAGATTCATGGTATATTCTTTTGGCGGGAAACATTTGGAACTTATCCGCCACGAATGCTGGAGTGTTTCTTCGGTACGACTGATAGTCTAGCATCCGCGGTTGCACCGTGCGCATACTAGACTGGGGGGACATGATGACGTATAGTCCGCACTCGGGTCACGAACCCGACCAATGGACATTACTAATGCCCAAGCCCATCACGCGTGGGCTATCATAATAATGATTTGGGCTATTATAATAACGATTTGGGCTCACGAAAGCCCAAACTCTAATATATTATTTATGGTCTTGATAATGATCTTCTATTTATGGGATAAAGATCAATATACCGTATAAGGCGAAGATACGCCGAAGAGTAAGGAACACGAAACCAACAAGGATTTCGTGCCTATATAAAGAATATCATGGCTCTCATAGAGGTATCATCTAAAAACCCCAACTCTTCACTATAACCCTAAAACCGATTACTTACTCTCACGCCATAGGCTAATCGTGGGAGACAATCCCACGATAAGCCTAACGGTGTTGTTTGCTTTCTTAGTGCGCAGGTCTCAAGCAGTAATTGGTACGAGAATAGGAGTCCAAATAAGGAACGCCCAACTTTTGTATCAACAGAAAGCTAGGAATAACAACCCCCACACCCATGCAAAACCATGCACCAAAACCTACACAACTCGTTGGGCCCTCTGCTTATTTTGCCTCACCGAACCTACCTCAAACACAACATTATTCCCAATATTATAACCCACCATTATTTAACCCACTACAAAACCAACCTACTCCCCTAACACCCCCCACGTACCCACCAGGTTTTGGCTATCCACAAACCCAAATGGGCTTCGGTCCACACCAACAGTACACCCTCCCACACCAGGTCCAACAGGCCACGGCCCACAACAAACCCTCACTTTACCAAATACAAACCCAACAGCCCCTCTTGCTCCAACCACTTCGGGACAAGAAACCATCTTACCCCATGCCTTCACCGCCGGGACTCTCCACGATCCCACATCAGGTGCCTGGAATATGGACACAGGTGCGAGCCTTCACCTCAACTCTTCTATTAATAGTCTTAGCGATGTTTTTAATATGTGCATGTATCCGTCCGTCTCGGTCGGTGACGGGTATTCTATTCCTGTCATCAATACCGGACATAGCATTTTGCCAAACCCCACTCGACCCCTTCACTTAAATAATGTGTTTATTACACCTCATATATTCAAAAATCTAATATCTGTTCGCCAATTTGTTCGTGATGATAACTGTACTGTTGAATTTGATCCTTTTGGTTTTTCTGTTAAGGATTTTATGACGCGTCGGGTGCTTCTCCGATGTGATAGCACAGGGGATCTGTATCCAGTCACGGCTCCCTCTACAATTCCTCAAGCCCTCCTTGTCAGTCAGTGATGAGTGTGTAAATACTCATCATTTTTGTCTTATCTGAACTGCAAAAACATTTAAAAACACTCAGAAATGCATCAAAATACAGAAAGTATCCCAGGATTGTGTTTTATATGTTTCAGATGCAAAATGATTGAAAACAGATGAAAAACGAACAAAGTTTGCATAATTGGCAATTTCAGTCCCTCAACTTTCAAAACTTGACAAAATCAGTCCCTGAGCATTTTTTTTGGAAGAAAATTCAACCAAAGTCCTTTGAAAATCACAAGTTGTCACAATTGGTCCCTGGGTGAAAAGTTTCAAAAGTTTACAAAATTGGTCCCTGAACTTTGCAAGATTGTCAAAAATAGTCCCTAGGATTAAAATTTTGGAAATTATCAATCATAGTCCTTGTGTTATTGAACTTTGGCAAAAATGATCCTTTGGTGAAAAGTTTGGAGAATTTACAAGTTTGGTCCCTGAAGTTTCACATTTGGCAGATTTGGTCCCTGGGAATTTCAAAAGTGGAAAAGTCCAACTGTGGTCCTTGTACTATTCATCTTTGGCAAGAATGGTCCTTGTGAATACTTTGGAAAAATCACAACATCAGTCCCTCAAAAATTCAAAAATTACACAAATGGTCCTTGTGATAATTATAAAACCAAACGGACTCCTTTTTATTCATAAACACAAACCCAAACACAAACCCAACACAACCAGTCCAATCTACCCTTATAAATCCTTTGGCCCATCTCCCACTCAAGCCCACTAGCCCAATTCCCTTTTTTATAATAATCCCAACCCCCCAGTCAAACCCTGGTCAAACTCTCCCTCTTTCCCCCTTCGTCCCCAACTTGTGCCTGCAACATGTCAATTCCACCACCCCCACCTTCACCATCACATCCCACCGCCCAACCCACCTTCTACCTAACAAAACAAGAGCATTTAATGCCACCACCCCCTCTTGCTATAAAAAACAGACAAATTGCAAATATCATTTTGGCGCCAAAACACGTGGAGGGCTCAGATTGAGTGAGATTGATCCAATGGCTGTGGAAATTGCTCAGAAACCCTAAAGGAACCTTTGGATGGCTATAAAAGAAGAATGAAGTGTGTAGTAGTTTTTATGTAAAATTTAATGTCGAAGTAGTCTAAGTTTCATATTCAGTTGTAATTTCTAGCTTAAAAGTATTATACTAAGCATTTCCAGTGTAATAGAAACTCATTTTACCATTTAACTTCAAAATTCTCAGTTCTAATTTAGTTTATGCAAATTTCCATTTGAAAATCCAAGTTTCATTTGTATTTGATAATTAGTGTTACTCAGTGTTCTTTTAAGTTCCTTTTAACTTACTTGTAACCTTTCTTAAGTCCTTAAATCATTTAAATTTGTTTAACTCAGAAAACTCAAAAATACAAAAAACTAAAAAATTCAGTGAAAAATAAAAAAAACAGAAGAAGAAATAAGAAAGCTGGAGCACTGTGTATATTGGATGGCAGTGGGTTAGTGGTTCTGTGGAGAATCTATAGGAAGTGTTCTTGGTCCTAGTTTCATGTTTCTCAGCTGGATGCTCTTGTAAGCTCAAATTTTCAACTTTGGCCATTTACTGTACAAGTACTAATTAGTTGTTTATTGCTGAACTTTTATGCTTATTTGGTGTTTACTAGTTAGGATATTGCTTAATATTAGTTGCTTGTTCACTAAAATCATTGGTTGCTCATAATTTGGATTTCACTGCTTACTTTGCTCTGAGCTTTAGTTGTTATAATTGGTAGACTTGTGCTTAAATAAGTTAATTACATCATATGTAATCCTTGTGGTTCAGTCTCTTAAGCTCAAACAAGCATTTGCTTTGAAAACCATATTTACAAAGTTCTAAAAAGGGTGTTTGGATTTGCATGTTCATAGGTGTTCTTGTTAGTTTTTGTTGTTTGTGTTGGTTGAGACATGTTCACTAGCTCATATTAGCTCAGATTAGTCAATAAAATCTTAGGTCATTTAGTAAAAAAGTCAAATCTACTTGTAATCCCTTTAATCTTTTAACTGTGAAAATATTAGTACCCGTAATTGTTCATAAAGGTTCATAATTAGTTATTATTACTAGATTTAGGATCATTGTACCTCATAACATCATAATCAATCAGTAAGAATCATTAGTAATTCAGAAAAGTCAAACTTTTGCATTTTTCTCAAAAGTCAAAAAAGTCCACACTGTCAAAATGGTCAGATTTGTTTTGTGATCTCTAGGGTTTATTAGAGATTGGAAATAGAATTTTCTTGTGGATTTGTGATTATTGGTTGCTTGAGAACTTAAATAAAAAAGAAAATCCAACTGTGGAACTTATTTCCTTATTGAGAATTAGTCTCAAAGTTGCCTGTGTAGCTTTTTACCTCCCCTATGTCACAGTGTTTGCACAATATTCATAAGCTTCCATAAAGCTTATTAGTGAGCCTTAGGCCTTGAGCCTTGGCTTTTTGGAAAGCTCACCAGCTTATCTAATTAGTCCAGTGCTTATTTTAGGGTTGTGAACCTTTGCCCCTAGCTTTTCTTGGTCCTTAAGTCACCCCATCTTACTGAGTACACTGAGTACTCAGTGTTTTCACCAAACTTCACAAGCTCACACGGAGCTCATTTGTGGGACCTAGCTTAAGCCCCTTGGCTTTTTGAGAAGCCCTCCAGGTGGGCTTATTGGGTCAAAAGCCCTTTTTGACCCCTGAGCTTATTCGTGGCCCCCACTTAGGCCTGCAGATTGCACCTTAAGGCCTGTTTGGTCTGCATGTTTTTGGATTTGCATATTTCTTTTTTATTGCTTATTCAGTGTGCTTTTTCAGTTCCTTTGGCTTAATTTGTGTGCATCTAAGTTGTTTTTAGCTTATTCTCTAGCTTGTGTGCATTGCATAGCCCTTTCATCATCAAAATCTCATTTTTCACATATAAAAAAACATGTGTGGAAATTTTAAGCACTCATAGTGCTTATTTTTGAGTTTTATAAAAAGTGTTTTCGTAAAAGTTGCTTATTTTCAGTGTACAAACTGTTGTCAAAAATAAATATCACAAAAACATCAATTTAAAATTAGTGATAGCTTCTATTTAAGCCATTTGGCTTATTGTTCAGCTTTTTCATAAAGCATTTTACATTTTTATATTTTTCAAAAGTTCCTGTTCACTTGTAGTATTTTTAGTAATTTTTCCAGATTTTTCTCTTTTCATTTAGTATTTTTTATAATTAATATTAGTTTAAATAATTATTAATTAATATTAGTATATTAAATAGTATTATTAATTTTAATTAAGTAGTACCACTTTTTTATATTTTTCTTAGGTTTTATATATCATAAAATATTTTTAGGAAATATTTCATAATTTTCACTGTTCATTTATTATTTTTCACAATTAAATTAGTTTAGTATTTAAGTAATAATTAAGTTAATAATTAGTAAAATGGTTTAAATAATAATTTTTATAATTTTCTAGGATTCCTGTAATGGTTAATTAGTTTTATAAAAATTTTCATAATTTTCTAAGTCATTTTAGTATTTTTAGTAATTTAAATTAGTTTAAATAGTTTAATTAATATATAATTAGTAATTAATTAATATTAAATTCAGAAAAAGACAAAAAAAATATAATTTTAGTTTTTAAATTATTTTTAAGTTATTTAAATTTTTAAAAGTGAATTTGCATTTTTTCTAGTTTTATTTAATATTTTATTATATTTAGTTTTATTTAAATAGTAATAATAAGTAATTAAATAGTTTTTAGTTAATATTAAATATTAAAATAATCAAAAAATTATTTTTCTTTTTTATAAAATTTTCTTTTAATATTAAGTTTGTAAAAAGTCATTTTCACCCCCTCTAGTTTATTTTTGCTTAATTTGTCCTTTTCCTAGTACGCATTCGCGTTTGTTTTGATTTTAAATATGTTTTAGGTTTATCTGATTTCCAGTAATTGTTAATATTTCTTATTTGGTTAATTTTCATTATTATCTGATTAGTGTAATCATATCCAAACCATATCTTTGTTACTTTCCTCAAATCACTCATTCCCATAACGTTCAAAAATACAATTTCAACCTCGTTGGGACATAACGACCCGTGAACACACTGTGCTTACAACGGATCATAAATTGATCCCTCCTCTCCCTCAGGTTTGACCTGTTGACCACAGTTGGTTAATTTGGACTGACTGTTTGGGAGGAGTCAGTTAATAAAAAATTCAGTGAAAAATAAAAAAAACAGAAGAAGAAATAAGAAAGATGGAGCACTGTGTATATTGGATGGCAGTGGGTTAGTGGTTCTGTGGAGAATCTATAGGAAGTGTTCTTGGTCCTAGTTTCATGTTTCTCAGCTGGATGCTCTTGTAAGCTCAAATTTTCAACTTTGGCCATTTACTGTACAAGTACTAGTTAGTTGTTTATTGCTGAACTTTTATGCTTATTTGGTGTTTACTAGTTAGGATATTGCTTAATATTAGTTGCTTGTTCACTAAAATCATTGGTTGCTCATAATTTGGTTTCACTGCTTACTTTGCTTAACATTGAGTTCTGAGCTTTAGTTGTTATAATTGGTAGACTTGTGCTTAAATAAGTTAATTACATCATATGTAATCCTTTCTCTTAGGCTCAAACAAGCATTTGCTTTGAAAACCATATTTACAAAGTTCTAAAAAGTGTGTTTGGATTTGCATGTTCATAGGTGTTCTTGTTAGTTTTTGTTGTTTGTGTTGGTTGAGACATGTTCACTAGCTCATATTAGCTCAGACTAGTCAATAAAATCTTAGGTCATTTTGTAAAAAAGTCAAATCTACTTGTAATCCCTTTAATCTTTTAACTGTGAAAATATTAGTACCCGTAATTGTTCATAAAGGTTCATAAGTAGTTATTATTACTAGATTTAGGATCATTGTACCTCATAACATCATAATCAATCAGTAAGAATCATTAGTAATTCAGAAAAGTCAAACTTTTGCATTTTTCTCAAAAGTCAAAAAAGTCCAGACTGTCAAAATGGTCAGATTTGTTTTGTGATCTCTAGGGTTTATTAGAGATTGGAAATAGAATTTTCTTGTGGATTTGTGATTATTGGTTGCTTGAGAACTTAAATAAAAAAGAAAATCCAACTGTGGAACTTATTTGCTTATTGAGAATTAGTCTCAAAGTTGCCTGTGTAGCTTTTTACCTCCCCTGTGTCACAGTGTTTGCACAATATTCATAAGCTTCCATAAAGCTTATTAGTGAGCCTTAGGCCTTGAGCCTTGGCTTTTTGGAAAGCTCACCAGCTTATCTAATTAGTCCCGTGCTTATTTTAGGGTTGTGAACCTTTGCCCCTAGCTTTTCTTGGTCCTTAAGTCACCCCATCTCACTGAGTACACTGAGTACTCAGTGTTTTCACCAAAATTCACAAGCTCACACAGAGCTCATTTGTGGGACCTAGCTTAAGCCCCTAGGCTTTTTGAGAAGCCCTCCAGGTTGGCTTATTGGGTCAAAAGCCCTTTTTGACCCCTGAGCTTATTTGTGGCCCCCACTTAGGCCTGCAGATTGCACCTTAAGGCCTGTTTGGTCTGCATGTTTTTGGATTTGCATATTTCTCTAGCTTGTGTGCATTGCATAGCCCTTTCATCATCAAAATCTCATTTTTCACATATAAAAAAACATGTGTGGAAATTTTAAGCACTCATAGTGCTTATTTTTGAGTTTTATAAAAAGTGTTTTCGTAAAAGTTGCTTATTTTCAGTGTACAAACAGTTGTCAAAAATAAATATCACAAAAACATCAATTTAAAATTAGTGATAGCTTCTATTTAAGCCATTTGGCTTATTGTTCAGCTTTTTCATAAAGCATTTTACATTTTTATATTTTTCAAAAGTTCCTGTTCACTTGTAGTATTTTTAGTAATTTTTTCAGATTTTTCTCTTTTCATTTAGTATTTGTATTTTTAGTAATTTTTTCAGATTTTTCTCTTTTCATTTAGTATTTTTTATAATTAATATTAGTTTAAATAATTATTAATTAATATTAGTATATTAAATAGTATTATTAATTTTAATTAAGTAGTACCACTTTTTTATATTTTTTCTAGGTTTTATATATCATAAAATATTTTTAGGAAATTTTTCATAATTTTCACTGTTCATTTATTATTTTTCACAATTAAATTAGTTTAAAATAGTATTTAAGTAATAATTAAGTTAATAATTAGTAAAATAGTTTAAATAATAATTTTTATAATTTTCTAGGATTCCTGTAATGTTTAATTAGTTTTATAAAAATTTTCATAATTTTCTAAGTCATTTTAGTATTTTTAGTAATTTAAATTAGTTTAAATAGTTTAATTAATATATAATTAGTAATTAATTAATATTAAATTCAGAAAAAGACAAAAAAAATATAATTTTAATTTTTAAATTATTTTTAAGTTATTTAAATTTTTTAAAAGTGAATTTGCTTTTTTTCTAGTTTTATTTAATATTTTATTATATTTAGTTTAATTTAAATAGTAATAATAAGTAATTAAATAGTTTTTAGTTAATATTAAATATTAAAATAATCAAAAAATTATTTTTCTTTTTTATAAAATTTTCTTTTAATATTAAGTTTGTAAAAAGTCATTTTCACCCCCTCTAGTTTATTTTTGCTTAATTTGTCCTTTTCCCAGTACGCATTCGCGTTTGTTTTGATTTCAAATATGTTTTAGGTTTATCTGATTTCCAGTAATTGTTAATATTTCTTATTTGGTTAATTTTCATTATTATCTGATTAGTGTAATCATATCCAAATCATATCTTTGTTACTTTCCTCAAATCACTCATTCCCATAACGTTCAAAAATACAATTTCAACCTCGTTGGGACATAACGACCCGTGAACACACTGTGCTTACAACGGATCATAAATTGATCTCTCCTCTCCCTCAGGTTTGACCTGTTGACCACACTTGGTTAATTTGGACTGACTGTTTGGGAGGAGTCAGTCAGCATACGTGGCATCAGCGTCTTGGACATCCAGGAGGCGAAGTGTTACGTGATCTAGTTTCAAATAATTTCATTTCCTGTAATAAAGAAAAGCCTCCCGTGCTTTGCCATGCCTGCCAGCTTGGTAAACATGTTAGACTTCCATTTACTAGTTCTAATTCTGTCGTTAATGCTTGCTTTGACATTATTCACTCGGATGTGTGGACTTCACCAGTTCCGAGCCTTTCAGGGTTTAAATATTATGTGTTGTTCTTGGATCATTATTCTCATTTTGTTTGGGTATATCCGTTGATTAACAAATCTGATGTTTTGTCCAAATTTGTCCAATTTCGTAACTATGTTCACACTCAATTTAAGTGTGAAATCAGGTCTTTTCAGTGTGACCATGGCGGAGAATTCGACAACCGAAACCTTCACAAACTTTTTGCCGAAAATGGCATTCAGTTTCGTTTTTCATGCCCAAAAACATCACAACAAAATGGAAAATCTGAACGTATGGTTCGCACCATCAATAATCTCATACGGACCCTCCTTTTTCAAGCCAATCTCCCACCACTTTTTGGGTGGAAGCTCTTAATATGGCGGTTCACCTGCTAAATATCCTACCCTCCACTGCTATAAACAACGAAATCCCTTATACCCGCCTTTTTGACCAAAACCCTGATTATAGCCTTTTATGCACATTTGGCTGTTTATGTTACCCCCACCTGTATCCTAATCACAAACTTGACCCTCGTGCCACACCCTCTATCTATTTAGGTCAAGCCTCAAATCACCGTGGATATCGTTGCCTTGAATTAAACACCAATCAAATCATCATCTCTCGTTACGTAACCTTCGATGAAACTACTTTCCCATATGGCACTTCTAAACCCACATCCACACCCAAATATGATTTCTTGGATGACTCACCTGATATAAATCCTCCATTTATTCCACGTGCCCCTGCTATGCAAGATACAAATGACCCATCAATACCACCTCACAACCAACATGCTGCCGCCCATGACCCATCACCAACACCACCAACACCCACCACCCAACAACATACACCACATTTATCACCACCTCCAAACCAACACCAACACATTATCCCGGACCCTCTTCACAACCCAAACCCTGCCTCGATTCATCACATGGTCACACGATTTCGTGTCGGGACTAATCGTCCCACTGAGCCTCTCAATATGCATGTGTCTTCGGTCTCCCCATTACCAAAAACCTATCGTGAAGCGTTTACTGATCCAAATTGGCAAAATGCTATGCGTGACGAATGCACTGCTCTTATTAAAAACAAAACTTGGACTCTAGTACCCAAACACACGGACACCAACATCATTAGGTCTATGTGGCTATTTCGTCACAAGTATTTGGCTGATGGCACTCTTAGTTGCTAAAAGGCTCGTCTTGTAGCAAATGGCAGTAATCAATTAGAAGGGGTTTATGTAGATGAGACCTTCAGTCCGGTGGTTAAACCGGGCACTATTCAGACTGTTTTAAGCTTAGCAGCTTCTTGCCATTGGCCAATTCATCAGCTTGATGTCAAAAATGCCTTTTTGCATGGTGACTTGTCTGAGACAGTATATATGCATCAGCCTCCAGGGTTTCGGGACCCTGAGCATCCTGATTATGTGTGTTTATTACAGCGGTCTTTGTATGGACTAAAGCAGGCCCCTAGAGCATGGTTTCAGCGATTTGCTTCTTACATTACACGGGTTGGGTTTTCTCATAGTCGTTGTGACACATCATTATTTATATACGAAGGGTTCAGATACTACTTACCTGTTATTATATGTAGATGATATTGTTCTTACAGCTTCTTCTGAGAGTTTGTTGCAGCATATTATTGGATCCTTACACAAAGAGTTTGCTATGACAGATCTAGGTCCTCTTAATTATTTTTTGGGTATCTCCGTTACTCGTGATTCCTCAGGGCTATTTTTATCTCAGAAGAAATATGCTACTGAAGTTTTGGAGAGAGCTAACATGGTTAATTGTAATCCCAGTCGGACTCCTGTTGACACTAAGACTAAACTGGGGGATGATGGTGATCCAGTGTCTGATCCTACTTTATATCGGAGTCTTGCAGGATCTTGATGAGACGAAAAGTGTTACGCTTTTAGGGGGTCATTTAATCCCTAATTCGTATAAATGTGATCAAATATTGCCCTAAATCGTTCCTTTTGTCATTTTAGGTACTTTTGAGAAGAATTAATTTGGAAAAGCATGCATATCATGACGTTTTGGGATCGAAATGAGAACAACGAACAAAGCTCAAAAATGACATTTAACAACCTGACGGCGTAGAAGTCCAAGGTACCGTCCAGAAAGTCTTGAACAAAAATAAGAAATCAACCTGTAGGTTCGATAGTACGGCTAGGAGGTATTATTTTGTGTATGATTTACGCCGTCCAGGTGTTAAGAGCATCACCTAGACGTATCGTAGAGAATTGGAATTTAATTTCTTTCAATTTGAATTTAAAGATCAAGAATGGTGCGCATAGAAAATAAAACATTTCCAAAGGAAACAAGATACAAAAATTGGAGTCAATTTTTGGATGAAAGTAAAAATTTCGACGCGAAAAAAAAATGAATTAATTAAATTAAAGTTATTTTTTTGCTACATTATCGTTAGAAGATTTAGCTTGTATGAATCCGCTATTTGGTTGATACGCAATATGGGAGCCGCTTGAGTAGTTAAGGATATACTATGACTAGCCGCTGATGTTAATTATTTGAGTTTTTATATATTCATGTTCGTTCTATCAAGATCAGATTTTTCATTTTTGTTTTTCTGCCTGATCGTAAATATCCATGTTATATGCAACCACCCCGATGGTCATATGCGCTGTTCTTACATCCCCCTCTAGGATAATGAAATGGGTAAAAGCTATAAAATTAATCAACAGAATCCTTCGTAGATAAACGATTTGTATCCTCTTTTTTGTATGACTATACAAATGAACTCCAAAAAAGGATTCATTACATGTTCATTGAAAAAAACAGGACATCTATAAAATTTTTGATTATTGTGTATACTACATTAAAATTTCTTACTTATATCTAGTATTCATTACTGATCCAATAAAATATCTATCCTGTAACAAAGGGGAAAATTCATTTATGGTAAAAAGATTCATTTATTTCAATTATTTTGGAAGAACAAGGAAAAACAAAGAAAATAGCGATCGTTGAATTTCAAGAGTAAGTTTCACAACAAGATAGGAGACTTACCCTCACATTTGGAATTACACAAAAAATGACTATTTATCTCAGAGAGGTCTGGCGAAGTTCTGGGAAAACTGCAACGGCTGCTGGCTTTATTTGTCAAAAAAAAAACAGAGCACGTTATACAAGATTAATAGGAGCAGTTGGATATTCGAGAGAGAAAAACTCGTTAATTTGAAGAATTGTTCGNATGAAGAATAACCAAAATTAAGAAAATTCCCTCCCCTCCCTTTCCCTCCCTCCCCTCCCCCCCCCCCCCTCCCATAGTGTGTTTGCTTAGATCTAAATGAAACCTAACTATTAATTATTTGTTAATTGGTGTGTGTTGTTGTTTGTCGGGATGATTGTTCCATCAATGTTAGGCTCAAGAAAAACGGCCAACCTCCCTTTTATGGTAAACGTGCTTGAAACGTCTTGGGAAACATGTAGCCAAGGCATACTAGGCATTAAGGTAGTATTTAACGCATGAGCCACTGTTTACAACCCCCCCTATCGGTTGTGCGTGCATGGCATAGGGCGAGATAAGAGCTCATAGAATGGAGAGATATGTATGCCACTCCATGAGTTATTAGGAATACACCTTCATCCACACAAGTAACATTACATATCAATTAACCGGTAAAGATAGTTAGGGAGTAATGAAATCTAAGTAAACACAACTTTCTCCATATTGTTTTCACAACCACAAATAGCTTAGAAGATATTTATTTTATTTTAATTTGCAAAAGTAGTAAACTTGGGTTAGTTGACTAGCAACTAATTCCGCCCTTCTTCTAAAACCGAGATTTTAATTGCTTTCTAAAAGATATAAAAAATACAAAAAGAATCTTCCTTTCACCCTTAGACCTATTAGAGTAGCTTTTCTATCCTAACGAACACTATTCCCTGTGAGAGAACGATCAATCCCCCGTACTTACCACTATCCTATACTACATCGGTCAGGTACACTGCCTGGTGGGGTTGTAAGCCTCTTGAGATCCCTCGAGAGGTAAAACCTGTTGTAAGGTTGCAAAACCACGCATCAGATCTCTTCAGCATCTCACATTTACTCGCCCAGATATATCTTATGCAGTTCAACAGGTTTGTCTTCATATGCATGATCCTCGAGAGCCCCATTTCTCGGCTCTCAAACGGATTTTAAGGTATGTTTGGGGTACCTTAGACCATGGACTACAACTGTTTGCGTCTTCTCATACATCATTGGTTGCTTATTCCGATGCGGATCGGGCTAGTTGTCCCACCACTAGGAGATCGACTTCTGGGTATTGTGTATTCCTTGGCAACAACTTACTCTCATGGTCCTCTAAGCGTCAACCGACACTCTCTCGTTCTAGTGCAGAAGCAGAATATCGTGGGGTTGCTAATGCTGTTGCTGAAACTTGTTGGTTACGGAATTTACTACGTGAACTGCACACGCCTTTGACTTCCGCTACGCTTGTTTACTGTGATAACGTGAGTGCATACTTATCCTCTAATCCGGTTCAGCATCAACGTACCAAACACATTGAGATTGATATACATTTTGTTCGAGACCTGGTTGCTACTGGTCAAGTGCACGTTCTTCATGTCCCTTCCCGCTATCAGTATGCGGACATTTTCACGAAAGGATTACCCTCTGCTTTGTTTGAGGAATTTCGCTCCAGCCTGAGCGTCCGATGTCCTCCCGCTCCGACTGCGGGGGAGTGTTAGCCGTATCTCTCATTAACAACATGATTTGTATTACCATATTTGTATTGTAAATCTCGTAGCATGATTTGTGGAATGATTTTTGGGATTGAGTGATAATTATCCTCTTACCCTAAATATGTAATTTGTAATACTTTATATTGGGCCATATTGGAAGGCAATACACAGACATTCCAACTCAATTCGTATCATGTATAGAACGACTCTTTACAATTTTAACAATATTTTAGAAAGTACGATTAATACAAAGTAAAGTAAAGTAACTCTCAATACCGTCTTCCACGGGTTATGGGTCCCAATACTGTCTTCCATAGTGTATTGGGGAGGTTGAGATGTAGACAACCTTACCCCTACCTAATGTAGAGAGGCTGTTTGTGATTCTACCAAAGGTAGAAAAGGACCTCCAGCCTTGCAAGGGGTGAGGGTCATACCCTTGACCTCTGTCTCCAGAGGCAAGGTTGTTAACTACTTGATCCAAGCCTTAGTTTTTAATCAACAGTACTTAAAAAGTATTGTTAATAATTACTGCAATTTTAACAATGATTGAATTTGCATACCCGGGGGTGATCATCACAACTTGCACCTCAAATCTCGGCACAGCCTCTATCATTTATTTTATTGGCTTTTCCTCAAAAACTTTTTATATCCATATTATCTAATCTTCTAAAAATTTATCTAATCTTCTAAAAATTTAATGTAGTTTGTTTGACCTTTAAAGTCAAAGTAAGACAAATAGGGAATAATGGAGTATATATGAACATGGGCTGTATGTTCTCCTAACTTCAGATAAAAGGGTTACCAATTTACAATTCCATGAAACTGAACCGAACCAAATCTAGTGACTCATTAATTTACTTCTTTTGCAGGCTATATGGGTTTAGTCCTTCATTCCTTTTTGTTTGACATATTGTTTCAACGTTCAAACCAAACCAGATAGATTAAAAAGCAAAATTGGTTTTGTTGTTTTAATGATTATCAGCTTAGGTAGATTTATCTTGTAGTAGAATTATCATAAGTACTAAAAGCTTTGAGTTTCCAGGTTCAAACTAATGATATAATCATTGCAAAGAGTAGTGATTGATGATTTACATGCTCATCGTTAGATTTTGCCCAACAATGTGCGGTGGCTCTAGCAAGTTGATCATNACCTTGCTCTATATGACAACGAAAGTTGGAATGATCCCCGTGATTTGAATAAAACGGTCAAGGCAATATCTTTGCCTTCGAATAATTCAACCACTTCCGACCGTAGGATCATAGAACTTGAAGACCAAGTCAAGTTTCTCATGAAATCCTACGAAGCTCCTAGACCTTCAAGCCAAGTGAACAAAATCACTTCTTCGTGCGAATTATGTAGTGGTCCCCACGACACTCGTGATTGCATGGAACTCCCCGAACAAGCTTTTGCGGACTACGCATCCACACGTACCGACGGAGCGAGAGATAAGTGGTACACTTTCAAACCCGAGCCAAACCCTTATGGAGATTCATACAACTCCTCATGGAAAAATCACCCCAACCTTAGGTGGAAGTCAAATCAAAACGCACCCCAAAACAATTCTTCCAACCCACCTAACCGGTTTCAACCCAACGGTAACTCCTCAAACCGTACCTTCAACAACAATCCTTCCAACAACTATGGTAGTACCAACAATTTTGAAGGATTGATGTCAAATTTTATGGCATCTCAAGAAGCTCGTATAGCTAAATAATCCTGAGAGTAGTTGACATATTGTTTCAACGTTCAAACCAAACCAGATAGATTAAAAAGCAAAATTGGTTTTGTTGTTTTAATGATTATCAGCTTAGGTAGATTTATCTTGTAGTAGAATTATCATAAGTACTAAAAGCTTTGAGTTTCCAGGTTCAAACTAATGATATAATCATTGCAAAGAGTAGTGATTGATGATTTACATGCTCATCGTTAGATTTTGCCCAACAATGTGCGGTGGCTCTAGCAAATTGATGATCCAGTAAGAGGCGAGTATTAGTGCTCCATGTCTCATCGATGTACTCAAGAATTTCAAGTGGTTCACATATGGGTGTTCCATTGGCAAGATCGTCATAGATGGTCTCATACTTGATGCCTTTTAGTTTCAGTGCCCAAATAATCCTGAGAGTAGTTGAGCTTGACCATGTCTTGAATATCACACTAGTTGATTGGTAGCCAGTTCTTTTTTTTTTTGGGTAAGCATAGTTTCCGACCTTTTGGCCAACTAATCCATGGGGTTTGAACCCACCACCACACAGACTCGAACTAGGTAAAGCCCTCTCTTTTCAGGAGGTTGGCTTGGCCACTTCAAGGTTGTTTGCACCTAGTAGGAATTGAACTTGAGACCTCACACATTTTAAAGTGATAGTCACAAACCTTTTTGCCACTAAGCCACCCTTGAGTGGTCGATTGGTATCCCGTTAGAAGTAGCAAAACCTGTTTCAACAGTGATTATGTATTAAAATCTAAAATTTTCTCTTCAACACAGCGTTGGGGTGGGCGGCAATTAGAATCCTGTAAACCAGTTAAAGAATTCTTTAATTTGAAGAACCAAGTTCGACATAATATTATAAATAAAACAGTCTTAGGTAAAACTTGAGTGTGAACTTCCATCCACCATCTATAATTCAAATGTTCGTCCGTTTGAGATTAAAAAAATAATAATAATAAAAAAAATAAAAAATAAAAAAAAAAGGCATTCATGCTGATCTACCTTAATATAGATTAGAAGACAGATCAACATTTTAAAATTTTACGGATGTCTAGATTCTAAAAGCAACCACATATATAGTAAAGTTACATAGTTTAAAAGCAGATTAAAATCACATACAAAGCAGGTATGTTCACAAACACACACGAAACGAAAAACAACACAGACTCAGTTCTATATTATATAGCATGTAGACTTCATTTCATCAAATCTCATTGCTGCAGGTCTTCTTCTTCTTCTTTGATGATGTCCTCCCCTATGTCCAATAAAGCTAGACTCTCTTCGTACCTGTCTACATAAATGGACTCTTCAGTGATAAAACCCAAGCAATGAGGATCATAATAGCCCATAATGTAGTCACGAAACATCAACTCTCCATATCTAGACCCCATAATTATCTCCCCACTATCTGTAAGCTGCAAAACTCGCCCCATATCTCTATCATATTTAACGTTCCACATCATTTTCCAAGAGGTTGGGTTCTTGTACTCCTTCATAACCCATATGATATAGGTACTTGCACTCGCTCGCGGCAGGTGAAGATTCTTAGAAAATACCACAGCCAACTGTTCGTTAACTAACGCAAGCTCTAGTGACGCCGGGGCTTCACTAACAAAACACGTCGGCAATGGAATTTCTTCAAAAAGCTCAGTACTCAGGTCAAGTTTCATGATTGAACAATATGGCGAATTAGTTTTCCACCACTCGAATGCTATCCAATGTACACATCCATTTAAAAAAACCTGTGGCCCCTTGAAATACATGGAAGGCAAATGCTGTGGGAAAGCAACTTCTCTCCATGTAGCAGTTCTTACGGTGTAAATCTCAACCTGAGATGGTGATCAAAACAATTAGTAAGAAGTAATGGTTAGTAAATTTCAGGTAGGTATTCTCTCTTTCAATAACAATATCTTATACATAGTTCACACCATGATATTAAGCTTCACACCAGATTACTGAAGTATGTTTTTATTACGAGGAACAAGAAATTAACCATTTTCTATCCAAGAATACAAAAAATCTGGAAGTCGATCATCTTGTACTTCCGCACCCTCCAAATTCAGCATAAGAATTCTGTTATAAGCAAGGGTTTGAAAACAGGACCGACCATTCAACCGGGAACCAGGCCGAGACTGGTTTTCAAAATCTGGTCATTAAAACACATGCATGTTTGGTTTGCTGAAACTCAAATATTGCTAGTAACTCGCCAATTTATCTGTATCTCACTGGAAATATTGGCTTGATAATTCCACACGAAAACAATTTAATTCCATACATTTGCACACATATTTGTATAAAAACATTATGTGAAATATATCTTAGATTGACCATTTGTAGACCAATGTATTAACATATTGTGTATTTGACTTGATTTTTTTTTAATTTATTATTATTATTATTATTATTATTATTATTATTATTATTATTATTATTATTATTATTATTTTTTTATTATTATTTTTTTTTGACTATGTGAGATTAAGAGTAGTCTCTATGAAGTGACTCATGAGGTAGAGGTTAGGTCAAGA
Organism: Artemisia annua; assembly: GCA_014162995.1. NCBI lineage: Eukaryota > Viridiplantae > Streptophyta > Magnoliopsida > Asterales > Asteraceae > Artemisia > Artemisia annua. The sequence goes on from LBNU01000184.1 coordinate 181,618, forward strand.
CAGTGGCGGAGCTAGAAAAAATTTCTTGGGAGGGCCGAAACAATTTTTTTTCGGGAAGAACATTAGATGAGAGGGCCGAGATGAAAAAAAATTTAACACATGAAATCGTGAAAAAAAAATACACTAACGGGCTTAGGCATAGGAGGCCGGGATCCTTCCCGGTACCTTAACAGCTCTGCCCTTGGGTCAAGGGGTGGTGTAACATGCTAGCAACATTTTACTGCAACTTAAGTCACGAGATTGTATTTTATGAAACTCATCAAGAGATCCTTGTTTTCGAGCTTCTAACGGGAGTCATTTTCATTATCCATCAAGAGACCATAGTACAAGATTAACTCAAGATAGTTAGGCCCAAACCCGGTTTATGACCATAGTACAAGTTCTAGAAATATTCATTGTATTGGTATTTATATACCGGTTTATGATTAATAATAGGCAACGATTCACATAAAAAAAATAATAAAAATAACGTATGGTTAAAAACCTGGCTCTGATACCATGTTAGAAACAATATAAAATCACGAAGGTATAACTTTATTATTGAGCACTATATATAATAGTTAAACCCTAATACCCAAAACCCACAAACCGGGCTTGGGCCTAATTATCCACTAATAGTTGTCACTACTTTAAACCATGAGATTATCAAGAGGTCAAGGTATTACGAGATGTGTTTCGACTTTTACTCCCGCGAGGTTGAACATTCTTACATCAATAGGTTTAGGCATATTATGAACTTCATCCACTACTGCATTAATTACTAAACTTCAAATATCTTTTTCGAGCTACACTTAAGAAGAGATATTTCAAAGGGGTATTTACAAGAGTTTTAGATATTCAACATCTTCTTCGCGGGTAATTTTGGGCCTACACATGTTCATGATGCTTTCGATATATCATCACCATCATGGGGGAGAAATGTGTATACCAAAGTTTACAAGTCACGTGATCGAGCATAAGAACCTGTGCGGGGGAGAAATGTGTCTACTAGGGAGAAATTTTCCATGGTTTGTTACTTTGTTCGAATTTTTACAATGGGTTGGTCAGTTAAAACTTGGTGTTATTATTTGGAACTCCGTTTGATTGGTTGACTCAGGTTGAGAAGAGATTGTTGATATCAAGTAACTCAAACAAATGATCATGACTTTCAAGTTTTGAATCTATTTTAGGAGATGTCAGATTGAGGGGGGGGGGGCAAATTTAAAACAAATCTATTTTACAAATGATGGTCTAGTTCAGCGGGAGCAAACTCAATTAGTTATCATCTCATTTCTCGTCTTCAAGGATGCTACAAAAGAAGTTCAAGAGTAAAATCCAAAGCCGAGGTATCTTCGGAAGAAAGAACTTAAATGTCATCCACAGATTTATTTGAAGACAACATTGTACACAAATCTAGTCAATAATTAATTAGGGGAAGATTGAAGATTGTTAGCCTCAAAAGTATTGATAGTTTACTAGATTTGTTTTATCTTAATAAGTAGTCATAGTATAAGGACTTAGGGCATCCACTATGGTGGTTTATGAAAATGTTTATAAGGTTATGAAGAGGTCTAAAAATTTGTAAACCATAGTGAATATCTATTTCAAGCTTATGTGGCATGAAGAGGTCTAAGATATTGAACCTTTTCAAATTTAATGCATTTGAATTATATGAGATGCTTAAAAAAATTGAAAAGGTTTATAGATAGTGGGGATAGGTTTATAAAACAAAAATGTTTATAAATTAATGTCAAAACACAATTATAAATATTTAAAAATGTTTACCATAGTGGATGCCCTTATATTGTATTTACTTGTTTTCTTGTAATCATTTGATTATAAATATCCCCTCAAGTCTTCACTTGAGGGATGTGTCTATGCAATAAAGTTTATCATTAGGCAAACACCACACCCTCTTTACCCTCCCATCTCTCTATCGAGTTACAACATAATCATGTATTTTAAGCTTGTTCAAGGCTTCACCTCCTAAACCCAGAAACATCATTTCATATACAAATATTTGATCCTACAGGTTTGGTTCAGCTTTTAAACCAATTTAGTTCTAGTTATAACATATACTCGAATCAGTTTATATTTATTATTATTATTATTATTATTATTATTATTATTATTATTATTATTATTATTATTATTATTATTATTATTATTATTATTGAGAAATTGATTGAGGCTAAAAAATGTTACTATTTTTGTGCCTAAACTGGGCAGTGTTTTAGTAGTTTGTGAAAAGTGGCTCCTTTTGCTGTCACCAATATGATGCTGACATATAGGTTTAGGCATACAATTAAGTAAACCAATTAGTCCTGTGAAACTAAGCAAGTAAAAACTGCAAAAAAAAATTGTTTTTAACTCAATGATATATTAATCTAGTACTATATATAATTCATAACATGAATTTTCTTTAATCTAGAGAATTTTGGGGCACTATTTTCCATATGGGTGTTGGTAGAACATATTTTAAGTTGGTATATGGGAAATGGAGAATGATAGGTATATAACTGAAAGAGTTATAATACTGTAAAGAATTTTTTTTATCAAATTTTAATTACGGTAAATTGCATAAAATGGTACCGAATTTATATTCAAATTCAATTTAAGGTGTTAATTTTTTTCCCTAATTTAGTGTCCCAATCTATTTCGCTCTTGCAATTATAGGCTTTTTTACTTGAACAAAATTTTGTCGATCATTTTATGATTAAATGACATGCTTTGATGACATGGCTTGATTTGGTGTCAACTATTATACAAAATTCAACACCACCTTTATTTCTAAACACCAATGTCATGTCTTCCTCTTCGGCTAAAAACATAAACAACCACCATATCTAACAATAGCCATCTCTCCACTAAAGTTCACCCACCACAACAATTTTTCCAGCAAGTTAGAAAAAAAAACAAACACACAAATCGCATATCGCACCCACATACATCTGGATTTAAACATATAAATCTAAAATTGCATCCTTGAGGGTTGATTCACAGCAAATGAGATGGGTATCTCTTAAAACAAGAAGGATACGCCTTAAACGAGGTGGTAAACCTGTTATCACCGTTAATGGGGTGGGTGTTGCCGGGAAAAGATCAATGTCATCGAAACGAGGTGGGGTTTTATGAGCGTGACCATAAGTGGAGTTGTCAAAAGTGAGGATGATGTGACTAAGGTCATTGAAATAGAAAAAAAAATGGTGAAGTTGGTGGTGGTTTTTATTTTAATGTTTAAATACGAAGTATTACTTATGAACTAAAATGAGAAGAATAAAAATGATTTCTAACCACACATTTCAAATAAGAGTGAGAATTTTAAGGGGAGATGTATATATTTTTGTGGGTGCATCTGAAATGTGTGGTTGTGGTTTTTCTCATCATTCTCATTTTAATTATTCTTCTTAGTTGATCCTAACTCTACTTATGATATATAGTGAACAAAATGGCAAATCAAAAAAAGCGTCGATGCATCAATCAATGTAAGTAACCGGTTAGCAATTCTAAAGTGATAGGAAAACTCACTAATCGACTAACATTTCACAACAAAAACATCGGTACCGTAAATTGAAAAAGAAAAAGATAAGTACTTTAATTAAAATTGGATATAAGTTTGATACTATTTTGTGCGATTTTCCCTTTAATTTATAAATAAAACATAAGATAGAGAGTATGTTTGGCACATGAGATTATTGAGAGATTGTGTTTATTTTTTAAACATAAGCTAGTTAAAATATAAGCTTTGTTTGGCAAACAAAACTTATAAAAATGTAGCTTAAAAAAATAATATTTTTTTATAATTTCTCTCTCCTTCTCCATTTTCATCTACAGCTACATCTCCCAGTCCAACGATAGTTATTTTTGCCAAACATGCCTAAAGTAAAGTAAACATAATGTTTTTTTTTTCAAAAAATATGATTCTTAGCTTTTATACCTGAAATTAGGTTTGTAAACCAGAATCGACTTCACTCAATAATGAAAACCGGCAAAATAACATGAATACTACTTTTGGTACGGTTTTGTTCAAGCCGATTTTGAATCGATTATGCTCAACTAGGACATAATGCAATGATATTTAACAGTTCAAACAAATATAAATCAAATAAAGAAATAAATTTAATTGTCAAGAAAAACTTGCCTGTGGTGCATAAACGACATGGTGATTGTAAGTGACTTTGACGACCTTATAATCGTCGTTGATTTTATCGTACCCAAACCCAAGAGCAGGAAAATAGTAGGCTATAAGACTTAGGTGAATGTTAGGAGGATGAATATCTAGTTTTCTCCTAATCGAAGGATTCCAGAGAATGATTTTATCTTCTTTTAAAATACATTCATGGGAGAGGCAAACAACACCGTTGCAACACCCTCTTATTCCAAAGGAGTTAATATCACAATCTTTACATTTGAAGGGAAATGTAATTAGGGTTCCAGGATCCACTGTTAAAGACTTGTTATCGAGGTGCACACTATATGTTTCCCTGTTCTTTAACAGCTCAAATCGACGAACAAGTTTACGAGGGTGTAATTGGTTGAATTTCTGAAGATGTGCAGCCGTAAACTTTTCGCTAGATATCAAAGACAACCAAGCTTTGCAAACAGATCGACAACGAAGAAGGGATTTTGAAGGTAGCCTTGATAGGATATCAAAGTTTAGTTCGTCGGGGAGGTCGTATCTCATTTTTGTTTTCCAATGAGAAATGCAAAATTCAATGAGTTTGTAAACTACGAAATTGAATAGAATATGCAAGTAAAAACAGTGAAAATTGGGTCTTTTATAGGTAAAAAATCGAGGTAGTTGGGTGATGAATTAATTTGATTTCTTGTCATATGCAAAAAAGTAATAATAGTTCTTGATAATGGTGTAATGAATTAAGTCAATATTCAACCTTATGTGCAAATGCCTTTTTTAGCAAACATTAAAATATACATCAATAGAACTCTTGTTAGCGGTGCAATAAATTATCCAAAATCCTTTTATATATTGTGTTAGCATTTCTTTCCAAAATATTTAAACATTAACCTAAAACAAATGTAAATCATGATTTAGCACGTAATATAATACCAACTTTTTACTAATCAAATATGTAAAACTTATTTTACAAATTAATTGCAACTAAAAGAGCATAAATTGCTATATTACATATATCGATTCCTATATCTATACTATCTACACAATTATATCTTTAAAGGGTGGCCTATTAGTAAAAGGTCTTTTGATAATCACACTAAAATGTATGAGGTCAGAAGTTCAATTCCTGCTAGGTGCAAACAACCTTAAGTGGCCACGCCAACCTCCTGAAAAGGGAGCGCTTTACCTAGTTTGATTCTGTGTGACGGTGGGTTCAAACCCCGTGATTAGTCGGCCAAAAGATTGGAAATCATGATTACCATATATATATATATATATATATATATATATATATATATATATATATATATATATATATATATATATATATATATATATATATATATATATATATATATATATAATTAGGGTTCCAGGATCCACTGTTAAAGAAATGTTTTATTAAGAAAATATATTCAAAATTCAAACTTATAACAGCTAGTTTTCCCTCCACAATAACTGAAACTTCACCAGAGAAGTTTTCACCACGTAAGGACAAAAATGGGAGCGTTTGTCGGGACGGTCCCTTAGTGGTAAAGGACCGTCGCCTATTTACGGGACCGTCTGGTCTGTCATGTCGTCTATAAATACTTAACTGTTACACTTCAGAAAATAAGGTTTTTCACACAAAAAACATTCTGTTCTTATTTTCCTTTTAGTCTTTGATCGCTATAACATGTAGGTATATGTTTATAAGTGATTTCCTCTTCCATCAAGTGCAAGAGAAGAACTCTCGACATCAATGAAGTCTCGAGATGTTATAGGTGTCCACACACAAACGTAACAAGTGTTACGGTGTTAGGTTCTGTAAATAATGTCATTGTTATCCGACTTGTGTGTGAGTCGAGGATGGGGATATTTGTATGAACTTGGATGGCGATGTAGATCCAAGAAGTCTTGTAACTAGATTAGTTCATTTATTGATGTGAGGAGAATGATATCCTAGTGTGTAGGTTAGGACGTAGTCGAGTCATTATGTAAAAGACTTGGATCGGGTGATGATCCAAGTGTGTCATGTGTGTAGTCTTGGTTCGGGTGAAGAACCACGTATGTCAAGTGTGTGAAGGCTTGGTTCGGGTGAAGAACCAAGTGTGTCAAAGTGTGAAGGCTTGGTTCGGGTGAAGAACCAAGTGTGTCAAATATGTAAAGGCTTGGATCGGGTGAAGATTCAAGATGGACAAGAGTGCTTGTTCGTGTAGCCACGTAGGCCATGGAGTAGATTGGTTCTAGCTACGATTAGAACTCGACATTATGCTTAGTGTCGTTAAGCCTTGTGTAAGCATGTGTACGGATTGCTCCGCCTGAAGGAGTGTGTTGTTATAGTGATTGATAACTCTCAAGTGTGGTACTCGGGGAGTGGAGTAGGACGGAGAGTGAGCTTGGTGCCGAACCACTATAAATCGCCGCGTCCATTTGGTTGTTTTCTTTCCTTACTCTTTACTTTACTTGTTTACTTATGTATGTTAGTAGTCAAATTGATATCACATAACAAGTAGAATTCAATAAGTTTGCAAAAGAATATTAACCGGACCTAAAAACGGCGAAATGTTTTAACAACTAAAAAGAAACGGTAAACTATTCAACCCCCCCTTCTAGTTTCTACATAAACTAAATCCTAAAAACCTTACACTTTACTAAACATAAAACCCAAGCCCAAATTCAAAAAGGCCCATTCCCTTTTAATAAAAACTTTACCCGAGCCCACTTCCTACACAACCCTGGTTAAACCCCCATCAACCCGATCAACTAAATAAATAATTACCCTTTCAGTTAAACATTTCTCGCCCCCCAATTCACCCATTTAATGTACAACGAAGAACCCTAGAATTTAACCGTACAATTTCATTGCAATTAAGGGTATATTTGTACAATTGCACGCGTTTCTAGAAGTCTGACAAGAGCAGAGGGAATGCCACGCTGGCAATCCGTGTGATTGAGTGCAAAATGATTGGAAGGCACATCATCCAAGGGCCATAATGATTGCTTAGATATGAAGCAGAGATCAAGGGCTGAGAGCAGAGTTCCAGGACCTTCTGAGAAACCCTAATGAAGCCTTATCCCTCTCCTATATATATCCCCTCCATTTCACAGATTTAGTGTGTAGGTTTTATGTAGTAAAACTCTGTTAAAATGTTTTCTCAATTGTAATTTCAATATTTTCTCTTGTAATTTCCAAGTTTTGATTAATACATTTAGTGTTTCTTTTATAATCCTTTTTATTCTATTTAGTTTTTAAATATCATTGTTGAGGCAACATTATCAAGATTTTCTAATGTTTTAATGATGACAAATAAACCTTCGAAACACATAAAATAACAAACGCTAGCCAAAATTCCCCAACATTCACATCTGATGCTGACGCGCCACCCATGCGTCAACGCGTGGGTGACGCGCCAGGGTTCTGTGAATGTCAGGACGAATTTTGAGAGTCGGCTTTCCCCTTACCTGACAAATGTGGATCTTTCAATATAGGTATGAATATTCTATGTGCTTAATTGAGAACACTCGAAACGAGTTTTGGGATTAGAGAGATCCAACTTTTAAAGCACCCACTTACGGGAAAACGCCAACTCATTTTTTCTAACTCTAGCCTCTAGCCAAGGCTTTTCTAAAATTAGGAGCTTATATAGTTCACGTAACATCACGTGAAAGCATCCATATGCTCATATCCCGTGCTTACGTCTTCTCTAATCACGTAACGGGTTTACTCCCTTATTGGTCAAACTAAGTCCAAGGTCTCTTTGCGTAAACGCGTCCTTACCCGCATTGGTTATGCTTTACATCAAGGAAAAGCACTTGACTTGTTTGTATCAAGGTGTTAGTTGAGTACGTTGAGTCGTGGAAAGTCACGAGTTATGAATGGATTCTCGACGTTGTGTTACTTGAACTCATAAGTAACCTATGATTTTCTCAACTTATAATCTTAATTGTCTAAATCTTTTTCTTCTTAATGACAATTAGATTACTTCTTAATCTCATTTTACAAAAGTCAACTATACCAAATCTCCCACAATCCTTCCCAACAACCTCTTACAATCTTCCTTACACCTCCTTACAAAGTGTACTCTTGTCTCCACACAAACTCCCACACAATATTCCCTCTTACAATATTCTCTTCACTTTACCAACTTTCCATACACCTTTCTTATACACTCAGACATACACTTCCCTATACACAAATACACTCTTTTCTACATACTCACATACACACACTTTTATTTTCAAAATACACACATTTCACTCACATACCTCTCTTCACACACACAAGGCTCCCCATGCAATTATACCCTACACATCACATCTTATACAACCCATATCTTACACTCCCAATACTTCTACATTCAAAATACATGCACTACTCACAACCATTTCACCTTCTACACACATAAGGCTCCCCATCACATCTAACACTTACATATTTCTTACACACACACAATCCAACCCTTATATTCCTTATACCTTTTCACATCCTAACCTTTTCACCAACATCCACACTTTCTCTCCAAGAAAGAAATATTCCTTTGGATATTCTCTCTTAACCCAACCATGGTTCTCCTAACCCAACTATGGTTAGTTCTCTACGCTTAACCTTGGTTAACTCTTAACCACACCAAGGATGGAATATTCCCTTGGATATACTCTTTAACCTAACCATGGTTACTTCTTAACCTAACCTCTCTCACTCTTCTCTAGTGAGGAATATTCCATGGCATATTCTTTCTCTCTTTTATATGCCATGTGAGGAATACCCATTCTACCCCTCTACTCAATTATCTCTTCTTTCTTTCTATCTTTGATAATTGATTTTCTAATAAACACTTCACAAAATATTTTCCAAATTGACTATTTGAGTTGGTAAACCTTAGATCGATTAATGTTAAGGTTTAGTGTGAAGTACAATTGGGGGTTTAGCAAGGTTAGTTATTTATAAGATCCAACACCCAACACTTGGAAATATACAACAGAGTTCCTGGTGCGCTGCCCATGCGTTGACGCATGGGTGACGCGCCGACATCGGTAAATTTTTCCCAAGTTTAGGTCTTGGCCTATAAATACCCCCTTGCCTCTTGTATTCCTCACCCCTTGCCATTATTCTTTCTCTCGAATCTCTCTATTCTCTCTTGTGTTCTTAGTTAAACACTAACATCTTTGAAAGAACACATCTCCTTGCAAGAGAAGAATCTCAAGAACTTAATCCACTCTTGTGATTGTGTCGAGGGTCTTCTTATCTTTACCCTTTCTACTACAATCGAGTCTCTAGGTTAGGTTAGGGCTTGGTTGAACAAACTTATATTCATTCAATCAATTATTTGTAAGGGAAGTATTGTGTCTTGGTGACCAAGCCTAGATCATTGGGGATCTAGTCAGGGTTTGATAAATTCTACCCTTCTACTCAATTATCTCTTCTTTCTTTCTATCTTTGATAATTGATTTTCTAATAAACACTTCACAAAACATTTTCCAAATTGACTATTTGAGTTGGTAAACCTTAGATCGATTAATGTTAAGGTTTAGTGTGAAGTACAATTGGGGGTTTAGCAAGGTTAGTTATTTATAAGATACAACACCCAACACTTGGGAAATATACAACAGAGTTCCTGGTGCGCTGCCCATGCGTTGACGCATGGGTGACGCGCCGGCATCGGTAAATTTTTCCCAAGTTTAGGTCTTGGCCTATAAATACCCCCTTGCCTCTTGTATTCCTTACCCCTTGCCATTATTCTTTCTTTCTAATCTCTCTATTCTCTCTTGTGTTCTTAGTTAAACACTAACATCTTTGAAAGAACACATCTCCTTGCAAGAGAAGAATCTCAAGAACTTAATCCACTCTTGTGATTGTGTCGAGGGTCTTCTTATCTTTACCCTTTCTACTACAATCGAGTCTCTAGGTTAGGTTAGGGCTTGGTTGAACAAACTTATATTCATTCAATCAATTATTTGTAAGGGAAGTATTGTGTCTTGGTGACCAAGCCTAGATCATTGGGGATCTAGTCAGGGTTTGATACTTCTGGTGTGAAGTCTTGGTAGTGGTCTTGGTGACCCTTAGGTGAAGTCGAATCGCGAGATTCTTTTGGGTGGTTTCTGAGGGTGGAATACCGTGGGAGTAACTCCTTCTTTGTGAGCATCGATATTGGTGAATATCAGTGGAGTGAATTGTAACGGTTTGTAGTCCACCGAAAGGATTATACTAGTGGAATAGTACCGTGTCATAGATTCGCAACTGGATGTACGGATGGTATAAACCCCCCATCCCGAACCAATATATATCGTGGTGTCTCTTTACTCGCTTTATATACTTTGGATTGTGTTAGTGGTTGTTATTGTCTAAACCACTTGATTTCTTGGCTTAAAGTTTTAAAACATTCAAAAAGCCTAAGAAACCGTATTTACCCCCTCTACGGTTCTACAATTGGTATCAGAGCAGAATACTCAAGTTTTTGAGCGATAAAACCTTCCCGAGAAGCCGTATTAAGTCAAATACTTCTTTCTCAAAAATCTAAAATTCTAACCAAGATTTTTGACAAAGTTGAGTATAGAACCATGGCTCAAGAGAACTATGTTGAGGGGTGTTCCATGCAAAGACCACCTTTGCTAGAGACCGACGGGTTTTTCTTTTGGAAAACCCGATTTGAGACCTATGTTAGGTCTAAGGATCTTGACTTGTGGGAGGTCATTCAAAATGGAGACTTTGTTTTCATGATGCTTGATCCGGAAACCAAGTTGATGGTTGAGAAGCCATACTTGGAACTTAAAGAAGATGATAAGAAGAAGCTTGTCAAAAATCAAAAAGCTAAGATATTGGCTTATTAGCCTATTTAGCGGTTTAAAGCCTTTTCTCGTACACTTGCCCAACGAGCCCAATCCCATTGATTTTATAACCCTAAAATGAGCCCAAGGTCAGGCCCAATGTGTTCATGAGCCCATTGGATCATAAAACCTTATTGGGCTTAAGTTTTGGCTCGTTAAAGCCCATAAGCTCTAAAATAAGCTCTCTTTTAAAAATAAGCTGTTTTATAAGCTAAATAAATTATTTTTAAACTTATTTGGAAAATAAAAATGTTAATTTTTCAAATTGGTGAAAATTAGACTTGTTTTGCAAAATATTTTGAGCCGAGGACTAAAACTGTCAAAATACGAAACTAATGGTATAAACTGTCATTTTGATATTTTGTGATGAAAACTGTAAATCTAGAAACCTTTGGGTTTAAAATGTAAATATATAATACTTTTGGATTAAAATATATATAAATATATATATCTCGGACTAACGGTGTAAAGTTATACCGTTAGAGGGTTAAAAGCGTAAATTTGGAAAACTAAAAGGATTTTTCAGAAAATATAAATTTTATAAATTTATTTTAATATTTTATATATACATTTGATTTTAATAATACATTTCTATCAAGCACTTTTCGTCGAGTGACTATATATTATAATATATATATATATAT
>LBNU01000184.1:194016-204734 GCA_014162995.1 Artemisia annua
GTCATCAAACAGAAACATGTTACATATTATACTATGATGCACTGAATAAAAAACTGTGATGCAGTACATGCAGACAATGTGATGCACTGGATATAACAGTATAAAATTACTGCATCATAGTGTAAAAAACTAGTTCATCATAATGTTTATTTCTAGTGCATCACAGTGTAAAACCCTTGTGCATCACAGTGTATAATATAAAACTGTGAAGAAATAGCATAAAGACTTAAATAGTGGAAATGATGCAGTATGCTAAAAACTTGTGTTTTTGTTACATACCTGATAAAATCATTTATGTAAAAAACTAATATAAAGAATACCATAGGAGAAACATTCTCTACTCAGAACATAAACAAAAAATAAGCTTTTAGATCAAAATTTGCCAAAAACAAAAACCTAATGCGTTAGTATTTCATAACAACCAAATCACACATATAAGCCTTTTCTACTAAAAGAATAACCAAAACAATTAAAGATTAAAAGCTGATGTATCACATTGTAAACTTAGTGCATAAGATGTAAAATGACGTAAAAGTTAAACACTTATTTTAAACCAATTTTGATAAAAGCCTGTAAAGCAAAATTCAGAATCTAAACACTCGTTGCCAAACAAGGAAAGTACATTCTAAATGCTCCAAAAAACTCTTAGCCGAGCACAACGTATAGCATCTTTACAACAAATGCATCATCCATTCAGATATAAAACACACACACTTTTTCACAAATAAAACACACTACAAGTATCTTAATCGAACATTATTTGCCACATAACATAACCTATTGCATCACTTCCTTTATATCAACTGCATCATCCTTTCAAATACAAACACAAAACCTTTCATAAGTAAAAACACACTACAAGTATCCTAAACGAACATTATTTGCCACAAAATATAACCTACTGCATCACATCTTAAGATCAACTGCATCATACATCAATTACACATAATATAAAATTAACAATTGATGCATCACAGTGCAAAATTACACACCTAGTGCATCAGCGTTTCAGAACAATTGCATCACAATATAAAATTAACAGTCGATGCATTACAGTGTGAAATTAGTGCATCACAGTTATCAAATCTAATAAGACATTTTATCAAACACCTTGTATGCACCTTTTCTAAACATGTTTTGTATCTAAATCTTTCTACTGCATCAGTGTTTAATATCAACTGTATCAAAAATAAAATACAATAAAAGAAGATGATTATGTATATCACAAAGCTAAAAATAATATCAAATGCTAGCTAACTAGAGTAACAATAAGCTTAAAACTAGTGCATCAATGACTTAAACCCAACTGCATCAATAAACCTAAAACACATATTGAAAATAACATTTCTAACATCAAATTAAGTCAACTGGAAACACAAATAATCATACAAAAACATAACAAATCAATTAAATAGACTAACAATCACACAAAATCATATTCAANATATATATATATATATATATATATATATATATATATATATATATATATATATATATATATATATATACACACATATATATATATATATATATACACATATATATACATATATATATATATATATATATACATATATATATATATATATATACATATATATATATACATATATATATATATACATATATTATATATATATATATATATATATATATATATATATATATATATATATATATATATATATATATATATATATATATATATATATATATATATATATATATATATATATATATATATATATATATATATATATATATATATATATATATATATATATATATATATATATATATATATATAGATACATATATATATATATATACATATATATAGATATATATCTCTATATTATATATAACAGGAGGCGTTACACGTAGATAAATCAACATAATGCCACCTCATTGCCATGTAATTCATTATCAGCCATGTCATCAGATAGTAGCCATGTAAGCAATGTATTATATTTATTTTATTTTCATTTTTTAATTAATTTCGAAAATGGGTATTAGACGTGTGCAAAATATAAAAATATACATATATATATATATATATATATATATATATACATATATATAGATATATATCTCTATATTATATATAACAGGAGGCGTTACACGTAGATAAATCAACATAATGCCACCTTATTGCCATGTAATTCATTATCAGCCATGTCATCAGATAGTAGCCATGTAAGCAATGTATTATATTTATTTTATTTTCATTTTTTAATTAATTTCGAAAATGGGTATTAGACGTGTGCAATACTTTGAATGGATTTAAATTCGGAATTAAAAAAATGGAGTTAGCATGATTCGAACATGGGATGGTCTCGAAACATAAACAAATATCTCAACCTCTAGAGCAATACCACTAGACCAACATCTTATTTGTTTTATATTTTGCAACAGCTAATCTATAAACCTCTGCGATTAATGATTTTTGCTAATTAATCAGATTATGTACAGTATAGCCCGATTCATTCATTATATCCTTTTAAAAAATATATATATAAAAAAATAAAAACCCTAATATCATTCTATTCCACAAGTCGACTCCTCCATTTTTTCCTGAAAACCCTAATATGTGTTCTTAAGTTAATAAGAGCCCTTCTTTAAGTTTTTGATCTTTCTTTTAGATGCATTGGTTGTTTATCTGCAAGATGCTATTTTATGCGGCTAACTATTTTTTTTTCTTCCTTTGAAGGCAAGGTGAACGATGCTACGAAGGTTCAAACAGTTAAAAGTTTGTGCTTTTTCTGTAAGTGCTTAATTGAGTTGGTGTTTTGTGGAGAGGTAAAAACCTGCTCCTTTCATGGAGAACATTCTGGCCATCTATAATAATCTTGATGTAGTGTTTACCACTAATCGTGTTAATTATGTGTTATGGTAAGAAGAAAAAAAAAACTATCTTTTAACGTTTATGAAGATTATTAGATTTCTCAATATAGACATTTGCATTTATTTGCAGGTGACAATGGCACTTTCACGTCCAGGCAAGGTTAAAATTTAATATCAGGCGGTCAGGCCCAAGATGAGACCTATCACAGGAAACCTCATATAGTTGTAGTTGGGGATGGACCTTGGGACATGATGATAATATTCCTCAACGAGAATTTGATAGTTTTCAGGTAAAACAGTAATGTGAGTTTATATATAATCTTCACAGCTCTCCCTACATAAATGGGTTCTGATATTACTTTCTTATGTATATTAGTTTGTAAACCTCACATAAATCATGTCAAAGAATGTACCTATAAACCGAAAAGAAACGGAGTTTGCTCTTTCAGCATTGATGGAAATAAGTGACTTATCATGTTCTTTTTATAGATATTGTGTCAAAGAAGAGGTGAATGGAAGGCTGCAACGTAACTCAATCTCAATGATTGTTTAGAACTCTACAACGATACTACAGTAATGCATGCATGGATGCTTTGATGCCTGTAATGTGTAAGTGATATATTTTGACCTTTGAGATGTATATTTTGACCTTTGAGATGTGCCTGCAATCATATGTTCTTTGCAAGTAACGCTGTATATCAAAAATACACAATTACACATATGCTCCTACCATTCTCCACAAATTGGCCGACCTGCACTGTGGGAGTTAGATTCATATAAACGTATGCTCCTACCATTCTCCACACCCTATCGGTTTCCAAAGGACGACCTATGATACCATGAAGTAATCAGAAATTAAGCTTTCTGATGTTCCACTAGAATCAAAAGTCATATTGTGTGCATCTCTTTTTTTTGTATTTGGCAGAAAGGCAATGGGATACAATGTTTTAGTTGTTCATGTCGTTTCCTGATTATTAAGACTGGTGTAACAAACTTTTTTTTTTTGAAAATCAAACGGCAAATGCTATTGCACTATTTGTCAGTTGCAATTGTGCGTTTTGTATTGTTTTTTAGAGACCACAAGCTGATGCTTGCTTTGCTGATGCTTTTGAGCAAAGTTTCATTGGTGTCACATGTTTCTCGGTTTGAACGGCCCTGGAACTTTGATTGCTTATATATTCTTAATGCGCTTTAAATCAGTTTTTATGTGATGGGAATGATGTTGATATTGAATTAATATTACAGGCTGTGATGAGTCTGACCGGGGAGCCTCACATTTCATTTGGTGGGGGAGCCTCACATTTCATTTGTCTAATTTTTTATATGTCATAATCATTTTATAACTTTTTGATGTTAAATGGGAGTATTAAGGGTAAGGATAGAAATAATGTCATGTTACGGTCTTACTGCCACTTCTTGCAGCGTGTATTTTATTTGGAATAGAATTATAGCAAGCTGTGATGATTCTCAGTGTGTCCGATTATAACTGAGATTATCCGTGTCATACAACGGCTTATTTTCCTGCTTATTAATTCATTTAGAATTTATTATAGCCTCTGGAAGCTAAGTATGCTTTTATCTTTATTCTTACTCATTGCTGATCTAATATTAACCCAGATTTACATCATTATTCAGCCATGATAATGATTCAATGGGGAGAGTTTGGAGTGGGAAGGAAGGTGTTTGAGCAATAACTATTACTGCTTAGTCTTCTGTAATTGAGTTTGAATCTATTATATTTTGTTTAACCCAACATATATTTTAAGTAACCACAAACTAGGATTCATGAAAAAGCTTAATTTGAAATAAATTTTTCGTGCAGGTCAATGAAAGGGATGCACTGAAATTGCTGGTCTAGGAAAGGGGAGGTCGAAGAACAAGGTAAATTTGAAATCACTTGTATGCTTAATGATTTGGCTGAAAAATGAATGGGTCATGTAGATTGAGACACGCATCATGTTGGGTTGATGTTCTTAGTGCATCAGGAAAGTCCATGGTTTAACTTTGTCACATATAACGAGCTTATCCAAGAGCAGGTGTGACAGACATGATTCTTATAGGTATATGGAATTGGCATCCACAATACACATTCAACACAAATTCTTAAAAATACGTTTCCTGTTAACAGATTACGTTGGGTGCGTCCACCATATTAATGAGCTACGAGATGCTGGTGGCACAACCAAAAAGAAAGTCATTTGAAGAGATATCACCATCCAAAATCTTGAGTTAATTTCATATGAAAATTTGTAAGTTGCCTACCTCATAATAACGGGTACTAAAAAAAGTATACCTTTTTGCAGTGTCGACCTTGTCACTTTTACTCTTTGGAATGAAATGGCAAGAACTTTTAACATGGAAGGATACTGAAACACATAGAAGCCAGTGGTGATAGTCGTGAGTTCATGTTGGGTGAAAAATTACGGAGGTAACATGATTCCGTCATAGCTTTCATTAATACCTTTGCTGTCTATCGGCGACATATTACTACCTAAACCCAGAGATTCCGGAAATGCAGCAGATAATCTCGAGATTCAAACATATGTTACTCAGGAAACACAACCCCCACTGGTACACATTGTTGTATTGCATTCTAAGGAGGCAATTTCAAACCGTTTATATGATACTGGGTCGTTTCAGGTTCTGTTATATTGATAACGGGTTAAATAGCTAGACTATAACAGTTAAGCTAAAAATAAAACTGTTAAATGAGTAAAAAGTCTTCTAATGTGTATCAAAGTTTGTACAACCCTGCAAATCGTTTTATTTTTGAAAAAATATACAGAGTATATAACTATCTAGGAAATTCAAAACACTCGAATATCTTTTTCTTTTCATTAGTGTTATTTTTATCTTTTTGCATTGTAGGCTCTTTGTTCTTGGGATCCATGCAAAAGGCCAAAAGTTGTGGAAGTCCTCCAGCATCCTTTCTTTCAGGTAGCCATCTCTCTAATTTATTCAAAAAAACATGGTTTAAAATACTTAATAAACTCTTGAGAGATTGACCAAAATGGTTGCCTTTAATAATCTGCAGAGTTCATACTATATCCCTCCATCCCTTCGGTCTAACATTGCTACTGCTAGGATGTCTCCATCTGGTATGTTTTTGGTCCTTGATAATTCTTAAATTTTAGCAGAACCAACCATACATGATAAGGTCCTGACTGGATGTAGTTTATGTCGTTGGATTAAATGGGAAGGGAGCTATAGAGCACTTAAAGGTATCACTTTATAAACATCATGTTTATAGTAACGCATATATATATATATATATATATATATATATATATATATATATATATATATATATATATATATATATATATATATATATATATATATATATATATATATATATGGTTATTTTCCTGCTTATTAATTCATTTAGAATTTATTATAGCCTCTGGAAGCTAAGTATGCTTTTATCTTTATTCTTACTCATTGCTGATCTAATATTAACCCAGATTTACATCATTATTCAGCCATGATAATGATTCAATGGGGCGAGTTTGGAGTGGGAAGGAAGGTGTTTGAGCAATAACTATTACTGCTTAGTCTTCTGTAATTGAGTTTGAATCTAATTATATTTTGTTTAACCAACATATATTTTAAGTAACCACAAACTAGGATTCATGAAAAGCTTAATTTGAAATAAATTTTTCGTGCAGGTCAATGAAAGGGATGCACTGAAATTGCTGTCTAGGAAGGGGAGGTCGAAGAACAAGGTAAATTTGAATCACTTTGTATGCTTAATGATTTGGCTGAAAAATGAATGGGTCATGTAGAATTGAGACACGCATCATGTTGGGTTGATGTTCTTAGTGCATCAGGAAAGTCCATGGTTTAACTTTGTCACATATAACGAGCTTATCAAGAGCAGGTGTGACAGACATGATTCTTATAGGTATATGGAATTGGCATCCACAATACACATTCAACACAAATTCTTAAAAATACGTTTCCTGTTAACAGATTACGTTGGGTGCGTCCACCATATTAATGAGCTACGAGATGCTGGTGGNATATATATATAAACTCAGGAAACCACAGGTACGTCGATATTTAGAACTCATAATATTGACTCCATGACTTTTTGTGATTAAATACGGTTACGCTGTTGCAACGGTCTTGATTTGCGATTACACATGGTCTTTTTCTTTCTTTTTATACATAATAAGATGGTGTTTTATAACACCAAAAGCATTTGAATAAGGGATGGTTATCGTTTGTGTGACATTGGCAGTTGAGAGTTGAGAAAAGACATGAAGATCACCAGGTGCAATTATTTGATACGAAAACCCTTTTCTAACCAATAACCCGCTCACATTTTCTCCATTTTCTGGAGTTCGCTCAGCTAGCTTCCCGATGGTTTTTGCCATTTTCACTGGATTGAAATTCATTTGAACAGATTGTCAGTTCTTGGGAGATGAGATTTTTGGATTCCGTTCTGCAAAACAGGTTTCAAGCTTTTGTATTAAGCCTTCCCATTTTGTTTGCTTCACCGTGTACGAGAATTGTTTGGGGGCATAAGCTCTTCAAGAAAATTAGATGTTTGAGCACAATCAGCGTGAGCCAAGAATGAGATGTAGTGAACTGACATGTTGAGTGGTGCACTCAAACCATTCATGAGAGTCACTTCTTTTGGCTCATTAATTTTCATTTTTGCTAATGTACCTTCAATGACATAACCAGGTATCACACAAACGTTTTCTTCTCAGCACACTACTTGTCAAACAACTGTATAGACAGCCCACTTTGGAGAATACCCGGGCTAGCCATTACCATAGAGGGACCCACATCATTGAATTCATCAATACTCTTTAGAGGTGATATATGTTTGACGTCAAATGGGTTTGAATTCGCGAACTGGTTCAGATTCTATTGTTCGTTGAATTTATGTAAGTTTGATAGACAGCCATGCAACGTTTTGCAAGTGGACATTGTGTAGCTCAGGTGGTTTGACCAATATTCATCAAGGATTAGTAGTAATTCTTGGGCACGACTAAGGGCAAAAGTGGGAATTAGGACACAGCCTCCTTGGGAGACAATAGAATGGATGACATCTGTGAACCGTTTCTCACGGTTGTGGCTCAGTTGGTGGAGTTGCACACCATAGGTTGACTAAATGATGCATATTTCAGGAGAAAACTGAGGTAGCTCAGCTGCTCGAAGATGCCGGTCCTCCTCACGTGAGTAATCACCAGTGTAGAGTACATGAACACCAGCAATATCTACCATGAACATAGCTGTTTTGTAATCATTCATGGAGGTTTTCTCTTATGTAATTTACTAGGTCTTCATCATTCGTTGTTCATCCATTGTGAAGAAATCATTTATCATTATTATTAATTTCAGCAAGTATGCGTTGTTCTTTTGCCCTAATTCTTCTTGATGTTAAATCCATCAATGTTCATATACTTGATTGAATCTAAGATGGTATTTGTTGATAAGTTGATTCTGTGATAAGTACTTTATAAGTTGCTAATAAACACATGCATATTTTTGTGTAGATACTATCAATCGGGATGGTACATAAAAGGTTTGAGATCTTCTCAGAGGCATTTTTAACGCAACTTGTGTCTACAAAAGCCAAGAGGTTTGTGTCCACCTATCATCAGATTTCTTTATATATTCTCAATATAGTAGTAATTTGTAATGTACTTTATAAGTTGCTAATAAAATCGTGTGCTTTTGCCTATAATATTAAACATTACACGGATCAGATACATCATACATTACTTTTGTGGATGATATAGATAATCAGATATATCTTAACATTTGTACTTTATGAAATGTATATGTGCAGATCCGTCCACTATGGAGGTACTACTTTAAGAACACACAGGGTCTAATCTTTGTGGTTGATAACAACGATAAGGATAGAGTTTTTGAGACAAGAGATGAATTGCATAGGATGTTGAATGAGGTAATTTTCATGTTGAACACATAAGAATATCTCTTGCTGCTCATGCCCATACTATTGTTGCATGTCATGAAAATGGATGCATAAAGGTTTATGACATCGCAACTCTCACCAAATCGTTATCTATGATCTTTGCTGAAGTTCATTAGTTCTCAGGTGGCGAGGCTCGAGTAGATGCCACTAGAATTGGAATTATTTTTGTTGATTCAATAGTAACTGTTTTGCTTTATTGAACAGGAAAACTTTTTGTTGGGCCAGCCGATACAATAATAACGGTATGAAACATCATTGCGGTTAAATGTTTTATATAAACGTTGATTGAAAATCAACCTAAGGGTATATTATTTAAGATTTGGTACATAGAGTGATTATGTCTACATGAAAGATCGCAGAAACTTTCAAAAGGAGTGCGAGTTCGGCCGAAGATTGTTTTGAAGAACGATTTAATTAGCAAGTAATACAAGTTATTGGGGCTAAGCACTTAAAAGGTGAATTTATGTGAAATATTCTGGTTGCATGTAAGAGACTGTTATTCGATTTGAATGAACCGAAGTAATCTCAACACTTTATCTTGATCTCGATTTTGATTAGGTAATATATACATTTTTCTTATTTGTGTTTTGTGTTTCTACAAATCATATATAAGAAACATGTATTGATTTTATATGTTACTTCATACCTAAACTAATATAAGGAATGATTACATCATAGACTTTATAAGGTAATTCTCTTAAACAATTTTTGTTTATTCCTCATTGTCATATGTTATTTTAAAATATTGTGAATAATGTTTTTAATTGTTGCATTCCTGTAATTAGTTTGGAATCTAAGTTCGTGTGACACTTACGAGGCATGAAACATTTAACTTTTTTTGATGCTTTATGCAGGTACAAGTGGCTGATTCTCATATATACAAAGTAAATTGGGAAATATTAAATGTAGACAAGTAATTAAACTGTTATTTTGATCATTGTTTTAGAGTGCATTAAACATGAGTTTGTATTGATAAAGCGCAACATTGATAAAGAGCATGAGTTGTTGAGAGAAGTTTGTATGTTGCATAGATGTTCACAAACATGAAGTACATTGCCCAGTGTTTGAAAATGTAATGAAAGAAATATCTATTTGAAATTGTATTGACACACTATTCTTTAGTGTTTATCGGATTAAGAAACAAAACAGCCACAATAATCAGTATTTATATGCAAGGTTTATATGTATTATGTTTCATGTTCATATACGAATTGCGTTAAAGTCTTATTGCATACTATTTCAGTAAGTATACATGTTTTATTTCAGCTAATATTTTGTAATATGTATGGTCATCCATGTTGATAAATTACAATGAAACAAACATGGGCATTCAAACGGGATCTATCTAATGGGGATCTATCACTTTTATATATTTTGTTTGGTCACGTGATGGTAAAAATATGCATGCTACTTTGAAACTTTGTTTTCAAATATAACGCTTTCTTTTAACATGTCCACTTTCCCAGCTATTCTTGACCAACCTTCTTTCGTTATATAAAAATATTTCAACGACAATCATAAGACATGCCCGCCCATCGGGCGGGCTTTGCAACTAGTATATATATATATATATATATATATATATATATATATATATATATATATATATATATATATATATATATATATATATATATATATATATATATATATATATATATATATATATATATATATATATATATATATATATATATATATATATATATATATATATATATATATATATATATATATATATATATATATATATATATATATATATATATATATATATATATATGTATATATATGTATATATATATGTATATATATGTATATATATATGTATATATATGTATATATATATGTATATATATGTATATATATATGTATATATATGTATATATATATGTATATATATGTATATATATAT
>LBNU01000192.1:24318-46798 GCA_014162995.1 Artemisia annua
CATTAGATCTAAGCAAACACAAAAGTAACATTACCTAGCATATTAAAAGAAAGACAAGCACAAGAATAAATCACACAACACATAGACATATTGTATGAATAAAGACTTATCTTCATTGAACATGCAAGTTGGAAGTGGTTTGGATACCCTCCAAGGTCTGTAAAACTGTACTAGGGTTTTGGTCCCAAGTTCCTCCACTCTAAAATTCCTTAAAATAAAAGAAAAAACGTTCTATATATAATAAGATTTTGCGGGCTTGAACGGCGTCAACCCAATAAGTGACGTCGTCAGCTGTATATATATATATTAATAAGATCATATATATTATAATTTGGGGCATAACCACCCGTTTGTATATTCAAATTCATTTTCATCATACACCGGCTTTATTTTTACCCACTTAAAATTACCTTACTAAATATCATGTGATAAATTCCGGCAAGCCTTGCACTTCCATCTCGATGTTGTATATACTTCACATTAAATGCACCGGTTTTGTTTTTCGATAAAAGTTTGAAGTTTTGCTTATGTTTAAAACTCAACTTTTTTATTTGATATTATAATTTACAAACGGTTTTAATTCAAAATTATGTATTTTTTTCCTTTCTATTCATTACTCAATGTGATATTTTTACTATGTCGTATTTTGCTATTATGGCAAACTCATTTAATTGACGTAAATATTGGTTTCTCACTAATGATTCTACATATAGAAAAAGAAATCACTTTGCGATTCACGGACCTTCTTATTTTCAATAATAATTCAATTGCACACGATAAATTCATTCTAATATTTCTGAAAGAGCATTCGAAAGCAACTACTTACATAAACTAATAACGCTAAAAAGTATCATTTAACCATTTAAATGTTGCTTTACATACATGCTCGTGTACATTTTTTTGAATCAATCCGCACATATGAGCTACATCAATAGAAAACGCACATAAATTACTTGTATATGAAAATGCATTAACATAATACATATATCTATATATATGCTTATCTATAACAATCACCTAAATATGTAAGAAACAAAGAAAATAGTTGGTATCCCAATCTTTAGTTCTATTTATCTGAGCATGCATGATCTTGTGTGATTTTTATGGTACCTGCGTATGATAACTAAATTAAGAAAAAAAGAAGACCAAGTTAATTACAAAGATCTAAAAGATGTGTGAATCATCTTCAAATATACATACATAATGTGATTTTGGCCGGTTTATATAGGCATGAATTAGGTTAAATCATTAATTATTCTTGCAACATTTCGCAACCCTTGCACTTCATCTACCGACTTTTAATTCTATACTAAATGTCATGTGATCAATTCAGGCAACCCTTGCACTTCATCTCCTTTCATGATTGTATTGTTATTATAAGGCTGCATTGAATTTCGAGCATTAGCTTGCACTTTCATCTCCTCCATTAAGCAAACATGAATGTAACGACATGACTCTTTGCATGCTCGCAATTACTCAAGTCGAACAATTAAGGCTCCAATTACACATGACACTCTATTTTCTGCATTTAATTTCGAGCATTAGCTTGTTGTACTCTATGCAATCTTGACGCCTCCGCAATAAATTAGTGTGGTTAATCTTATAGTATAACGAGGCATGCAGAACCCGTGCTACGCACGGGCTTTTAATCTAATTGTTAATCGTGCGTATTGTTTTTGTGTATTGTCGAGTGCATTTGTATTTTTAGTTTAGTATGTTGTATGAAACGTTTTTAGTTTGTTGTCTAAAAATATAAAAATGGTTGATATTGTTTTGGTTTTTTGGTCTTTATATTTTCTAAATGGGGTTGTCGTTATTAAACGGTCATACGCTTGATGTAATTTCCTTTGATTGTTTTGGCCTATTACGTAACCCAACAATAATTTTGCATTATATGGTTTTTGCATGGTAATGCGAAGCACACTGGCTTTTCTTATTTGTTATAGTGTAATTTGCGTTAATTATTTTTGTTATTAGGTTCGTACGTCGTGATTGTATTGCATCTGTTGTAAATATGCCATTAGTTGTCTGGTGATTTTTATATTTAATATTTTTATAACATATTAGTATTTATTTATAAAGTTTATGATTAAAAACTAAAGTTAGCTTCATCTCATTTTATTGTACAACTAATTTCATTGAAAATTAACATTGAAGTCTAACTAATATTAATAAATTTTATCAATAAACTCAATTTTAAATAGCTAACCAAATGAATATTAATTAACATATACTATTAATAATTACTAAAACCTTTGGACTCCACTATTATGTCTTAAACTTAATTTTTTTTAATTTACAAATGGGTTCGAGCAAAAAATATTTACTTTTTTTTAATAATTTTACGTTCGTTGTTCTTTTTCTCTACTGATATCCCTATCCCTATCTCTTTAGTTAGTCACTTTATCACGATGACATCGCCTCCTAATAGAATCATTCATGTCGTACCAATTCACCTTCACACACAAAAACAAAAATTAAAATAAACATTTGTTTATCATATATAAATATGAAACTAAGATCATTTAATAAATTAATGCTTTAATTTATACAAATACAATAACAATATTATGTTAAACTAATAAAAGAAATAACTTATAATTATGATGGAAATAAACGGGTAGTAGAAGGCACGTTATAGTTTTTTGTTTATATGTAAAATAAAATGGCTATCCTATGGTAACAAATAATTTTAGTAAACTTTGAAGTAATAATAAATATAGTAAAATATTATATGTAAAAACATTCTAGTTGCAATATTACATAATGGGTATGTGGTTGCCACCGACATTATTAATGAATTGTCCTTGCCAATTATTCAACGTATCCATCCTGTACTTTTTCTTTACGTTTGCGTCTACATGAAGATTTATTATATGATTATATCCATAACAAAAGAAATAATTTATAAAGATATGAAGATGAATTAATTGTGAAATAAGAAGCTACATCTATATTTTACATGAATGCATGCGTAAACGCTAAACCACTTAAATTGTCAGGCCACCATTTTATTTCATAGCCCAGTCCGGATATGTGATCCATTTGTCCAATAAGTGGATAGAAGATTCAACCTATTGGACCTGATAATATACTTAATCGTTATATATGAATCATTCCACTCGACCAAACCCTAAAACATACATACATTGTAAAATGTCCGCCTGCCACTTATCTAAACTCTCCCACTCTCTAAAAAACAGATCTTATCACAAACGCCTATCACCTCCTTCATCTTCCATCAAAAAACAGTCACATCTTCATTTCATCATCAATACTCATAACCGAATCATAAACCACAATCTTCGTTAATCTTGATATACTCAGTTGGCTTGGTAGAGGAGGAAGACCACGATCACTCGGACTTCATCTTCTAGATCCTTTGGAGGGTCACGGTAGGTTTGACATATGATTTTTCATTTTCTTTTGGTCATTGAATGGTTTTGAACGAAGCAATAATAAGATTATAACAAATTATGTTATTAATCTTTCTTTTATTTTCGGATATAAATGAAGCAAAACTTTGGCATGGATCTGTGATGACTTGTTTCTTTCGTATGAATGACCTTTAAAAGGTTTGATATTTTCTTGAATAAAGTGAAAGAAATAAATCTGAGATCGAGTAATTATTTTCTTCTCTTTTCGTTTTTTGTGAGTGTTACCGACATTGGTGGGGTTTGTAATACACGAAAAAGAAAGCTGAGTTCTTTTGGTTCTTTATTTTCTGTTTGTATTCGAGTCGTGTAGATGTTGTTGTTGATTGTTGGTTTGTTCTTGATCCGTTCTTCCACTTTTCTTTTTATTTGACTTTGAATCGGGGATGACCAAGAATAGTGGTATGAGATTGGTGCGAAAAAAATATGTGGTGAAGATAGTGGTATTCGTCTATTTATAATCTTAAAAAATCAATCGAAAAGATTAACAATTAAAGATTTATTTGAGCAAGCAAATGAAAAAATGGTATCGTGTATTTAATCTCTAGTAGTTACTCATATGTAACTGTTATTGGTTTGTATACCCAGCAACTCTTGTTGAAAATGCCTCCATTAACCAAACATTACTGTAACGACATGACTCTTTGTATGCACACAATTACTCACGTCGAACCATCAAGCTTCCTAACACACCATTTTAAATCTAAAAACTGTGTCATGATTACTTCACATTTATTCTAGGGACTGAGTAACCTAAAGCCTCTTGAATTGCAAACATTTATATGCAGGAAAACAATGGATGAATAATAAAGGCCTAAAACTTGTTTTTAACTCTAAAACCTCTATCCTCATTACTCCCCATAAATTTTGGGACTCAATCTTATAGTATTATAGATTATTCTTGCAACCTTTCGCAACCCTTGCACTTCATCTAACCGACTTTAATTCTATACTAAATGCCATGTGATCAATTCGGGAAACCCTTGCACTTCATCTCCTTTCATGATTGTATAGTTATTATGAGGCTGCATTGAATTTCGAGCATTAGCTATCTTGTACTATATGCAATGGGACTCCATCTTGAGTATCTTGATTACTCCACATTAAAATGAATTCGACACAAAAAATGGAGCCTAAGATTATCTCTTCCCACTAATTACGACACATTCTCACTTTCATGTCCCTACCAACATACCAAAACTCATCTTTTCATGAATAACAACATCAAATTTTATACATATTTGTAAGATCAAAATTAAAACAAATAATTTGTGAACTTCAATTAATACCATATAGTAACCATTGGTAAGGAGACCCTCAAATCCCTATCAAAAAACATAGATTAAAATAAATTCTCAAAATATTAATTTTGTCTAGTTATACTTTCCATCAATTCAACTTTGATTTTGTATTATTTCTAATGTCATGGGGTGGATACATTGCAACCTCTTAAACTGCTTAAGTGAAAGGGGAAAAAAAATAAAAGCAAGATTCAAGCCACCATAATATTCATCAAAGCTTTGTCACACTAATTATAAACCTTGTTTACATATGATTTTCATTTTCTTGAATGCCTAATTTTTTGACAGTTCTTTCATAAATGTGGAGATATTATCCACTCCGTCTCCGTCTTCCACTTTCTTTTGTTATCAACATCTTGATATACCCCGTTAGCGTCACTAACCACTTATCAATACCTGCAAGAATAACATTAATAAACTACTAACCAACCCAATATTGTAAAATA
Source organism: Artemisia annua (assembly GCA_014162995.1). Taxonomy (NCBI): domain Eukaryota; kingdom Viridiplantae; phylum Streptophyta; class Magnoliopsida; order Asterales; family Asteraceae; genus Artemisia; species Artemisia annua. The sequence goes on from LBNU01000192.1 coordinate 29,500, forward strand.
GGTTAGCAGATCTAACCCTCGGTTCCTTCTCAGGCAACAACACATCCATTTGTCTTCCATAAACTTCAAAGCTGGACTATCAACCGACTTCACATGCAAGAAAGTTAACCATTTTCTTACCTTTGCACGTATACCCCCTTGCGTTAATCAAGTCAATATTTCTACATGAACCATTGCACGTAACATTAATATGCATAGTACACTTTCATTGGACGGAGAAATTTTACATTAACCAACTAAATTCAATTCCATAGGTGAGAAGCTACACCAAAAAGAACTTTATCACACTATAAGGAAAAATATGGAAAAACTATTGACTGAAAAAAATGATCATGTCAATATCTAGTTCAAAACTATTTATCTAATTAGCAAGCTTGTTAATTCACAGATCTTGAGCCATAAAAACAGATGGGGTACATACCAAGGTTACGGTTATTGATGCTAATGAGTTCAATGCCATCAATTGCTAGCATGCGATCCATTTCATTCTCATCATGTGCTAGAAACAAAAAGTATAGATCAAAAGGAAATTGGTTAGTTGGTGCTGCACTGAATTTACACACAAACAATAATAAACTAACAGTAAACATGTGATTCATACAAAATCATCAAACTACACACAAATTAAAGTTTCACACACACACACACACACATACTGTAAACATGTGATTCATACAAAATCATCAAACTACACACAAATTAAAGTTTCACACACACACACACACATCATTAACAAAAACCAAATGGTGTTATTTATAGTATTCAATGATGGTAGTTGAAGGGTTGTACATTTATTTGAAGGCAAATGAAAGGAGCAAATGATTAAATGAAAATAAAGGCTAGCAACACTTCGTATGGTTTCAATCATTTACATTTGAAACACTAAATATAGCTCATATGTACTTACCACTTAAGCATGAACATTAAATCAAGGTACTTACACATGAAGCCTCCGCATAATGAAACTCTGTTTTCTGCATTTAATTCCGAGCATTAGATAACTTGTACTCTATGCAATCTTGACGCCTCCACATTAAATTTTAGGACTCAATCTTATATGTTTATAGATAGATAATGGAAAAATGGTCAACAATTGAAATGTTGAGTTTTCAAGAAATGTTGAGTTTTCAATAATGGTCAAATGAGAGAGAAAAGTGAAATGTAATTAATACCCTTATTAAAACACCCCATTACTTAAAAGTACAATGATTTATTCACATTGTACAACCAATTAAAAACATATCTACCAAATTAAATACAACAAATTAAAACACAAACCGGGTTGACCCGGGACGCTTCAAACCCGACGGGTTGACCCGGTTTAATTTGACCCATTTCCGACCCAACCTAGCAAGTTGACCCTGTTTAAATCGACCCATTTTTCGACCGGAACGGTTCAACTGGTTGAACCACCCGGGTCGAACCGGGTTTCAAAACATTATCCATTACTTAAAAGTACAATGATTTATTCACATTGTACAACCAATTAAAAACATATCTACCAAATTAAATACAACAAATTAAAACACAAACCGGGTTGACCCGGGACGCTTCAAACCCGACGGGTTGACCCGGTTTAATTTGACCCATTTCCGACCCAACCTAGCAAGTTGACCCTGTTTAAATCGACCCATTTTTCGACCGGAACGGTTCAACTGGTTGAACCACCCGGGTCGAACCGGGTTTCAAAACATTATCCATTACTTAAAAGTATAATGATTTATTTACATTGTACAACCAATTAAAAACAAATCTATCAAATTAAATACAACCAATTAAAACACAAACCGGGTTAACCCGGGATGCTTCAAACCCGGCGGGTTGACCCAGTTTAATTTGACCCGTTTCGACCCAACCTAGCAAGTTGTCCCGGTTTAAATCGACCCATTTTTCACCCGGAACGGTTCAACCGGTTGAACCACCTGCGTCGAACCGGGTTTCAAAACATTATGTTTAATTCCCAAATCTTCAAACTTTTATTATTTTTCGTTTATAACCTATAATTTTTTTTATCAATAAACTATCTATCGCTATAAAATCCCGTTGCTATGCACGGGTACTCGTCTAGTATGGATAATAAGTTTGAAGTTGGACCGCAATTCTTATTAAATAAGTGGGTCATTTGAATTTTGTATTTGAAGTTTGAAGATCAATTTGGTGTTTGAAGACTTAATTATTATTAGGTCATTTGAAATTTGTTCGATCGTTGGAAATTTGTTAGTTTGGAAAATTTTGGATATTCGTTCGTTGGGCTTTTGAAGTTTGTTGCCTAAATTTGAGGTGTCTTTGTTGAAGATCATTTGAGCTGATTTGTTTGTTCGGTTAACCGTGTTTGAATTTGTCGGTTGACGTTTGATTATTCGTTTTGAAGTTATCGGCGTTTGTTTTGGATCAAATTTGTTTTTGGTTGCTTTTCGGAATCGCTCCTTTGATTTGAATTTGGCTAGTGGAATTTTGAATTTGATTTGAAGCCGGTGAAGGAATTTAATTAGAGATGGCAAAAAAATCCGTACCCGATGGGGATCCAATCCCCAAACCCGATTTGACTAGGGAATCCCCGAGTTGACCGGGGGATGGGGATGGGGAATCCCCAAATTATGAAATCGGGTATGGGGCGGGTACGGGGATAGCATAAATCCCCGACCCCGAACTTTTTAACGTACAAATATGTATAAACTTTATGTATATTAATATTAAATGTACTTGTATATGTATATGTTACTAAGTATTGACAAGTATTATACTTGACGTATATGTGACATTTAATGGATCAAAATAATCAAATATTTTAAAATGTTAAGCACTAACTACGTATTATCCAACCAATATTTTATCCGAATACACTCATTTGATGCACTCTATTTTTATATTATATGTGATGTTTCAATATATACAATTTAAAGTTGAATGACATTTTAATTAATCCAACTTGTATAATGTACACTTTTTAAGACATTTTATAGGCTAATTGTTTATATTTTCGATTAGTTATGTAATTTTTATGTTTAATTCATAAGGGCCTCGAATCCTCGTGGGGATCCCCGATCCCCGTTGGGGATGGGGATACAAAACAATTCCCCGATGGGGATGGGGGTGGGGATGGGGATGGGAGTGAGAAACGGGGATGGGGATGGTAAATACGATCCCCGATATTCCCCGCCCCGCTGCCATCCCTAAATTTAAGTCACAGTGGAGATTGTTAGAATATAACTTAAACTTTAAGGGTTGTTTGGTAACTTTGGTAATTTGTTTGAATTGTTCTACAAGTTTGTTTGGAATTAGGAAACTTTCTTATGACGGTTAGTTTGCCTATAAATAGGAATTATTGGCATTAGTTTTCTTTGTACCTTTTGAATTAGTTTTGTGTTGGTACCTTTAAATTTGGTTTGGTAATTTGAATAAAGCTTCCACTTCGTTCGTTTGAATTTGTTTGTTTGTTTCGTCTTTAAATTACCAATAAAATGGGAAACCAATGTTTTACTAATTAAAATTAGTATGTGGTTGGAAACTTGGAATGTACCACCATATCAGTATATGTTCTTTTGAAGTACCTTATAAGCAAAGTGTAGAGAGGCAAGACTGATTAGAAATTTATCTTTTCAACACTAACCAACTTAGATTGTCTTGTGGTATAATTTAAGAAAACAATATTATCCATAGGGAATTGATTTGCACAAATTAAGAATTGATTGGAACACTCAAATGCATACATTAGATACTTGTATATTATTGATATTCTTCTTTAACTGTCTGTACATTTAAGTGTGTAAATAAAAATTTGAAGTGTGCAAATTAACTCCTTTATCTATACTACATATAACGAGGAACCGCGTTGTTAAATGTGAAAAATTCAGCATAGCAAAATGACTATACTACCTTTAATTATCATTCAATATTTTCTGCCAAACTTCCTTTGATTTCCATTAATATTTTCTAGCTAACTGCCATATTTATCTGTAGTTTTTCAATTTCACCCCACAACAGAATCTATACTACATATGTTTTATCTTAGACCAATGTTACAAAGTCATAATACAAATAATACAATTATTAATTACAAATACAAAGTCTCAATTATCTATTCATCATTTGAATAATTTTAGCAAAGTTATCAATAAGTTCATTCTCACGAAAAACATATAACATAAATGCATTATCTCGCCGGAATATTTTATTATGCGGATAACCGTCGTCGCAATGCGCGAGTACCCGACTAGTGTTTAATTATTAGTGGTATATAAAATTAGTTGGTAGAACTTAAAATCATAGAGTGCGGGGTTATTTGAATTTCAAATATTAACAATTTTCAAGGGAAAATATAGTTCAACGAACAATAATTCTTCATGAAAAATGACAGAAATAGTCCCTGCGGGTTAGAAACGTTTACGCATATAGTCACAGAAAAAATTGAAAAAAAAATCTCTGTCGTTACTTGTTGTTACAAAAACAATCCTTCAGTTACATTTAGGGGTTGTTTCTGTAACAAAAAGTTACTGAAATAGTCTCTTTCAATTAGTTAACTTTACAAAAACCATCCCTAAATGATAGTTACATAATTAATCTATGTCACTTACCTCATTTTACTAAAATCATCCTTACCTTCAAAAATTAATAGCATTGTATTTCATGATTTTAAGTTTTACATAATACTTTTAACTTTGATTAATTATTAGTTAATCAGTTTTAGCTTTTACGTATAATTAGGTTGGCAATTTTTGTGATTTTTTATTTATTTATTATTTTTTTTGTAAGTCTCTTTTAATGTATTTGCCAAACAATATAATATTACTAGATTATTACTCATAATTTTTGTAAGTACAAACTAAAATCGGTTTAAATAAGATCCTAAAATAACCTAAACTCTTTTCATGTAAAACCCTGCGCCTTGCAGCAGAGCGCAGGTAAAAAAAATCCTCGTTATTTAAAGTACAAGTAGTTAATGCATTTCTTAACGCCTCAAAGACATCCGTAAGGTTATCTTTATCAAGTTTCGTTGAAGTTTCAATCGAGCCGGTTTCAGGTCTATAGAATCTCAACACAAACACAACATGTTTATTAATTGTGTAAGAACATTCAAGCCTAACCGAAAGTGCATAACACATGTAACTTGTTTATGACTTACTTAACATGTTTAAGTAAAAGGATTAAGCATGTTAGCATGTTGATGAATTAACGAATGAACCAATTTAATTACACTATGATATAACTATTAAAGAAATGAAAAATCAACGAGTTTAAATCCAAAAACAAATCAACTAAGTCATCACATTAAAATAATCAAATCCAAGTAACAAAAAAAACAATTCAAACTTATGTAACTTCTACCCGACCCAAACATGACTCACAAATTCAATAGTTTAGACGGGTTAACGTGTTTTCACCCAAAACCATCTATCCCTAATCAAAACCTATTTATCTTTATGACATCGATTCTCGCGTGGTGTAAAAAATTGCCACGTTTACGTAATATAAACTCCTCAATTTTGGAGTATAAGCATAAAATCAAAAGTGCATGAACTGAGCTCTAAAGCTGGTCGTAGTAAGCCACCAAGGGATGAGTCCTCCCATGTGGCACCCAAGAGACTAGTCCCTCTTATTACACATCTTCTTTGAAGACGCGTCCCCGGATGAAAAGGAGATGTGGGTCGGTCAGGCGACCTTCATGTGTGCTTGTTTGTGTGTGTGTGGTGTTTATTTAAATGTATTTTTGTGGTACCGGTCTCTTTGTTGTACTAAGTTAGTCACGAAGTAGTTTTGGAAAGAAAAATACTTTGGTACCAGGGGAAATGTAAGTCACCAGGTGTCATTATTACACTTAAGGGCGGTTTGTTTCAAGGGTTTGGTGGAATGAAATAATAGTTTAAAAGTGTAGTTTGGTAGAGTGATTTTGGAGTAATGGCAATGAATCAATGAAAAAACTCATTCCACTATAGATAGGTAGGTTAGATGAATCATAGAAAGATTACTGACATGTCTCACTTCTCATTCTTGTGAGCCACATGTTTATTATTATTATTATTATTATTATTATTATTATTATTATTATTATTATTATTATTATTATTATTATTATTATTATTATTATTAGTTTTAATATTTTCTTTCACTCTTGTAGTAATATTTTTATACTAAACCACCCTATAAATAATCTTATGTTATACCTTTTTATATATATATATATATAATATATATATATATATATATATATATATATATATATATATATATATATATATATATATATATATATATATATATATATATATATATATATATATATATATTAAACCCTTTCCAAATCCAAATACACATGGTTGTTACGATCCCGATTCTGATCTTAAGATCTTACGATTTTACGATACTACGAAGCAAAAACGATCCTGATTCTACGTAGGATCTTTGCGAGATAGGATCTTAATAGGATTCCGATCTTGACCATATGATCCTAAGATCTCGATCGATCGGAACTTACTTTTCTCAACCACAACCTAAAAAACTACAAATTTATGTATTAAGTTTTGTAGAATATAAAAATATAAGAGACTAATTGTATTAAACACTTTATAATCATAATTTTGACGTTCATTTTTAAGATATATGCAGATTTGCATAATTTTAGAATGCCTATTAAGAAAATGACACTATAGTAAGAGCTTACGATCACGATCTTGCAAAGACGAAAATGATACTAAGTAGGCTTCCGATCTTAAAAACCTTGCAAATACATTCCATTCCCGTTTACACAAACGCACAGTGTTATTCCAAAGATGAGGGACTATTCCTATAAATACCCATTTTCCTATTTCCTAAATTTTTGAAAAACACAAAGAAAGGAATATGAGATGTCCAATTGAAATTGGGGAATTTGGGGGGTGACAATCTTTTTCAAAATCCCGCCAATAAAACCCTAATCCCTAATTCTAATCAAATCAAAGATGAGCAATATTGGTGATCTTCACAAAGTATGGGAAATAAGGACTCTAAAGAAGAAAGTAGGTGCAGAAGAAGCCCGTAAATTCTTGGAAAAAATTGCCAAACAAGTTCAACCCATTATGCGTAATCATAAATGGAGAGTCAAGGTTTTATCCGAAATGTGGTATTTACTAAAACCCCACCTTTTTTATTATATTTTTAAGATATGTAAGTTTTTATCTGAAATGGGTTGTTATTAGTTTTTTATTTATGTTAGTAAAGGTTTGATTTTTGTTATATTTATATATGATATTTATAAGTTAAAATGGAGAAGGGTCTATGTTTAGGCTAGTCGTGGAAAGTCGAGTCTTTTTGGTTATAATGTATGTGGTCTACCTGTATTCCCGTGGTGGTCGTTTATGAACTTTTCCCGGGCCACCTTACCACTAGGCCACCTTGGAGATTGTCATAGGNACACATGGTTATATATATATATATATATATATATATATATATATATATATATATATATATATATATATTTTTTCTCAAACCCTTTCCAAAACCAAATACACATGGTTGTTAAGATCCCGATTCTGATCTTAGGATCTTACGATTTTACGATACTACGAAGCAAAAACGATCCTGATTCTACGTATGATCTTTGCGAGATAGGATCTTAATAGGATTCCGATCTTGACCATATGATCCTAAGATCTCGATCGATCGGAACTTACTTTTCTCGAATCACAACCTAAAAAACTACAAATTTATGTAGTAAGTTTTGTAGAATATAAAAATATAAGAGACTAATTGTATTAAACACTTTATAATCATAATTTTGACGTTCATTTTTAAGATATATGCAGATTTGTATAATTTTACAATGCCTATTAAGAAAATGACACTATAGTAGGAGCTTAAAATCCCGATCCGATCTTACGATCACGATCTTGCAAAAACGAAAATGATACCAAGTAGGCTTCCGATCATAAAAACCTTGCAAATACATTCCATTCCCGTTTACACAAACGCACAGTGTTATTCCAAAGATGAGGGACTATTCCTATAAATTACCCATTTTCCTATTTCCTAAATTTTTGAAAAACACAAAGAAAGGAATATGAGATGTCCAATTGAAATTGGGGAATTTGGGGGGTGACAATCTTTTTCAAAATCCCGCCAATAAAACCCTAACCCTAATTCTGATCAAATCAAAGATGAGCAATATTGGTGATCTTCACAAAGTATGGGAAATAAGGACTCTAAAGAAGAAAGTAGGCGCAGAAGAAGCCCGTAAATTCTTGGAAAAAATAGCCAAACAAGTTCAACCCATTATGCGTAATCATAAATGGAGAGTCAAGGTTTTATCCGAAATGTGGTATTTACTAAAACCCCCAATTTTTTATTATATTTTTAAGATATGTAAGTTTTTATCTGAAATGGGTTGTTATTAGTTTTTTATTTATGTTAGTAAAGGATTGATTTTTGTTATATTTATATATGATATTTATAAGTTAAAATGGAAAGTCGAGTTTTTTTGGTTATAATGTATGTGGTCTACCTGTATTCCCGTGGTGGTCGTTTATGAACTTTTCCCGGGCCACCTTACCACTAGGCCACCTTGGAGATTGTCATATGATATATAAGTTGTTATGTGAAAAGGGTTTGATTTTTTTTATATTGTTTCGTTTGTAGTCCGAAGAATCTGAGGTTTTTCATTTTTGGGAATAAATGATGTATAAGCTGTTATGCGAAGTGGGTTAACTAGTTTCTAATTTAAGTTGGTAAAGGTTTGAATCTTATGTTTTTTGTAGTCTGAAAAACCCAAGATTTTTAGAGCTCACGGTGCAATGGCATTGTGCCCAGTGTTAGGGGTGTTACGTCCAGTGTTACCATGCCCCATGCCAAAGTTATAGCTTCATTGTTGTTGTGTCGATGCTGTGTTAGTGCGTGATTTCTTTTTTGTTTTAATGAATGAAACAAAGGAAGGAAATAGGTTTAGGTGAGTCCCAGTCTTTAGTGTTATAATTTAGTGCTAAAATGTGGTTTGGTGTTGTGCCTGGTGTTATGCTTATGTGGCACCTACATTTCACGACTTTGGTGTTGCTACACTGTATGCTCTTAGAATTAGATGATATATAAGCTGTTATGTGAAGTGGGTTATGATTATTTTTTAAGGAAATGAAGGTTTGTTGGTTTGTTTTGTTTTGTAGTCCGAAGAATGCGAATCTATTGGGATTAAACGTGAATCATGGTGCTCATGTGAAGTTGAGGTTAAGAAGGCCGAATACGGATTGGGATTTTTATCCATTCGATGAAGTACTTGATACGATGTTGCATGAGTTGTGTCATAATGCTATTGGTCCGCATAATGTTGCTTTTTACAAATTGTGGGATGATCTTAGAAAGGTATGTCTATCATACACTCTGCAGTCGTATTTTGCTTTACATTAATTAGTCACAGAAGATAGTTGTGGCAGTAGTTTTATGGTGTGTTAGTATAAGAGGCAGAAAATCGAGCTCACCTTGAGCTTAAAATTTGATGTGCTTATTCATGGATGTTTCTAATTCTGTTTACATTATTAGTTAATGTAGTTAAATTTTTATGATTTGGTGATGCTGAGTTAAGTTTCATTACTTCATATGATGGCGTGTTAAGATAGAATTACATTGATTTTTGGCATACTTGCAACTACGAATTAGGGTGTTATAACTGATCTTTTTCTTCATCCATGCTAACAATGTCAGTGCTGTCTCAAGTTATAAACCGGATCCCACATTCACATGTGGATCTATTTTCACCCCTCAAGAACAAACAACTTAAACTATATGGTATGACTTATGTTTTACATAAAGTGGAAAATCAGATGTGCTTATATTTATAATTGACGTGCTGTCTCTTTTAACGCCTCGTCTTACTTCCCAATATTGATGAGTAGAGAACAATGGAATAGGGTATTTTTATTATTCATTATATTGCATGAAGGTAATTTGTGACACATAAGTTCTTAGCTTTATGTAGTGGAGTTTTTTATTTTCGCATTTGCATTGCTTATTGCCATTTGTCAGTCGCACTAACTGCTTAGCAATCTTTAATTTTATACAGTATATGTTAAAATGATATGCACTGCTGTATATTCAATTTAAAGAGATTCATGACTTTCCTAGTACTGTTTTTGTTTCCCCTGTCTATTATCGGGATGTAGGAATGTGAGGATCTGATGAGTAAAGGAATTTCTGGCTCTGGTGATGGATTTGATCTTCCAGGTAGACGTTTAGGTGGCTTCACTCGTCAACCTCCTCTCTCATCTCTCCGCCAGACTGCACTCTCTGCTGCAGAAAATAGAGTGCGCCTGGGAACTCTTTTACCAACAGGACCTAAACGTCTTGGTGGTGATAAATCTATTATGTCTGCTTTAACTCCTGTACAAGCCGCTGCAATGGCTGCAGAAAGGAGATATCAAGATGATATATGGTGTGGCCTAGAGGAAATAGTGGATGAAGAAGAAAGTGGCACTGGTGTCCCACAAGACCGGATGGGACAAAATTCAAAATATGCGGCATCCTCTAGTGGTCTAAGTGCCAATACAAATGCAAAGTCTCAGAAAAGAAGTCGTCAGTTAGATAATGATTCTAATTGCTGTGATGGTCATCCGGGATCTAGTTTTGTCGACTTGACAGATGCTCCCTCAGTGTCCAACTCTGCAGTTACCAACGATGTAACAAATAAAAGAAGTTGCCAAACAGAAAGGGGCACAACTAGGCCTTCGTCGTGTGATCTTGAGAAAAATTGTATTGATTTAACAAGTGACGTCTCTACTGTTGAATCTGCAAGTAATACAGAGTCATCTGTATGGGAGTGCATGGCATGCACATTGCTGAATCCGGTAAGTGTCTATTACTTTAATTTTGATTGTGCAATAGACTGAATGGAACTCTTATATTTGTTTATGATAATTTGATTATGGCAGTCGTTAGCTCCAATCTGTGAGCTTTGTGGAACCCTCAAACCAAAAGCTGTGGAGGATAAGTATAAGACATGGTCATGCAAATTTTGTACATTGGAAAACATTGTGAAGTTGGAGAAATGTGGAGCATGTGGGCAGTGGAGATATTCTAATGGCCAACCTATAGGAACCCCGTCACCAAATGTGGGTACTTAATCAACGCATTGATTCAAGAATAGTTTTTCTGGTTTGGACTTTGTGACGTTTTGACTGTCAGAAGGCTGTTTAATATCAATGGGGTTTTGGTATCGGATGTTAACTTGTTCAAATGGTTTTGATGCATGTATTCTTGATCTTTAAACCTGGTGTAGTTGATGATGCACACAATTTTGGGCAATATACGGGTTTGTTAACATTTGTTAATAACATGAATGATTGGCCTTATGATTATTAAGTTTTGTTTTGTCTGCTAGATTCTTTTATTTGTGTCTCACACTGATGTATTTTTTAAGTATGAGATGAAGTTATTTAGTACAATCTGCTGATATATCAGGAAAAAAAAAGAAAAAAAAAAAAAAATCCGAGAGGAAGGAATCATATGAAAAATGATTGACGTCCCTTGAATTTAATATAAAATCCGAAGCTGATAGTAGTTCATCTTAAATTCAAGCACACGGCTTACTCAATCTTGGTAGAATTCAAAAAAACCTTCAAATGAAGGCTTCCAAGTAAAAAGCCGCACTCAAACTAAGAGGTATGCATACTAAGCCACTAAGGTATGCAATCATTGCTACATACTTTCATATTTAATCAACACTAAGAATGCAATATACCAAGTTTTTTAGAATCTTATGATTGGTAATCAAATGAAACTTACTTTATTCCTGATAATTTTCATGGTATGTTATAATTGTTAGTATAGCATGTAAGGTGAGATGCTAATTTATGTAATTAGCCCATTATCGAACACCAAAAATATAATAAGCAAAGAATACTTTAATACATACAAAACATTCATCCCCACTCCTTTTTGTATAGGATATTCTTTACATCCATAGTTTTTGATGTAAAGGTCCTCTGTATTCTATTGGTGAAATGAGGTCCTGTATTCTATTGGTGAAATGAGGTCCTCTGTATTCTAAGTTAGACAAGAAAAATCAAAATGCAAAGTATGTTCAGAAAAGCTAAATGAATCAAAGAATTAGTGTCGCATGGAAAAACGACATGTACGACGTGGTCAAGTTATAGTCTCAACCAGTCCTCTCCGTCGATAAAGTGTTTATCAAGAAAAGGCATTGCTTCAACAAATCCTAACGACTTGGACCACGACACTCTATTCCTTCTATCTGCTCCTTTTCCTCTGCACTCGTATTCTCCAAACATCGCAGTCCTATATGTCAATAACGATTTGAGTCAAATAACAAAGTGCTTTTCTTACAGTTTTTTTTAGTGATTTATGTTATTCATACCTTTGCCTCCATGGTTGGTTCCAATCACTCCATCCCGAAGGGTCTACAATGTTGTCAATGTCACAATATGAGTACACCACCCTCGAATAATTTCCCCACGCTCTCCCCAAGTAGATTGCCCCTTCATTTCCTGTTACCGAACAATTTACGAAAGAAAATCCAGTATCTTCTTGTTCCGAGTTCCTATGATGAGCTGCAATGGCTCCATATCTATCAGCTACCGAATGCAGCCTGCATTCCTGATCAAATCCAACAAACAAAAATCAATAAAAGTTTCTCTGCATTTGAATCTCTAAAGAGCGATTGGTGAATGGTGGGTACCTTGTAGAGTGATCTAGAGTTGCCAAAGATGAAATCAACAGATCCTTGAATGTAACATTGATATAAGTAATGGGACCCACTTTCATCAAGGAGAGTGTCTTGTGTTCCTAAGATTCTTACTCGATACAGCACTGCCTTATCCCCTGCAATTTTTAATGCCACCGCTTGCATTTTATACCCTCCTAATATTGCAACAACCGTGTTCTGTATGTGCAAAATCAAACCACATTATGGTTATTACATACTAGTACATTACGCATAACAGACTCAGTATGTTGGTACCACCTATTTGACAATATAGTATAAAAGGTATGATTACTAATTTTAGGATCTTCATAGTTGATTTAGTTTACAAGTCGAACTATAAGTCTATAATACTATGGGCCCAAGGTATGGTAACCTGATGCTATAGAACTCGTTTAAATCTAGTAGATATGATCTAAGTCTTCCTATCTATGTTCTGAGCTTTATATTACCTCAATTGTGATGCCAGATGCACAAAAGTAATCAGATTCTACGGTGACAGAAGCTGTTCTGTATGTTCCAAGTTCAGTACCATCTTTGTATCTGTTGGATGCTTTATCGTTCCAGCTTATTACGGTTGCTGAAGGACTATTTGGATCTCCAATGAATGAAATATAAGGTTTGGATGCAGGAACAGTTACCTTTTCTCTGCATCATATTCATATATGGTCAGTCATCTGAGGTAAATTACTAACTAACGAGATGCTTACATTCTTTGGGTATCAAAAGCTATAAGCGTGTGATTAACAGTATGACAATATAACATTGTTATTTTAAGTACATTTAACTAGATACTCAGTTAACTTTATAAAGTAGTTATGTAATACGCAGTATGTATGTATGTGATAGCCAAATGTTAATGATGTTAACAAAGCAAATTTGGCGTAATGTGCAAGTTACATGGAACTTGCGACAGATCCATTATATTAACTGACCTGTAAAAACCAGGAAGAATGTAAATCTTGACCCTGATAGAATTATTAAGAGGCACCATATCAACCGCACCTTGTACAGTAAGCGAATCACCCTTACCACTTTGATCAACCACAATAACTCTATAAGTAGTACTACCATCATTATCATCCACATTTCCAAAACCAAATCTTTGTGCTAACTTCTTGTGATCCCTGTAGTTATCATTTTGTATCTTGATATCGTCCCATGTAATATATTTTCTCATGCTCTTAACTTTATAGTTATCACCATAAATCAGTAAAAAGAAAGCAACCAAGATACTAAAACCACTAAAATCCATCTGGTATGTAGAAACTAACTTGTTGGTATGAGACAAGTCTAGTACTTTTCTTGCACAAAATCAAAAAACCAACAAAGTACTAGAGAATAATGTATGTGTGTGTGAAATGTGAGTATAATAAATGGAGGAGCCTATAGGTGAGTGATATTACATGCAAAAGTATAGTAAATAGTATAGAAGAATTAATGTGAAACATGTGTATGTAGTTGATGAAAGAAATGCAAGAACATTAGTTGGTATGTTCTTCTTGCATGTCAAATAGATTGTGCTACTTTTATCATTTAGTATTCATATAAAATATAGAAATATATATTGAGAGAGAAATGATGACTTTGTTGAGGAGTAGTTATGGAAGTGGAAACAATAGCTAGCGGTTATGCAATTAACTAAGCTTGATTAGTAATAGTATAAACCGTATGGGAAATGGGTACCTGTGATGTAGGGACGTGCATTATGGTCATCACTGACTTTATGTTGGCTTAAGTTTAAAAAAATAAAAAGAAATAAATAAATAAAAATTCCATTCAAACCTATCATTTTCAATAAAACTTCCTTAAAAATTGTCAAAACATGATAGTTTTTGATCTTTTATATTGAGATGTTTTGAAAATTGTATAAACTTGTATCATTTTCTTACAGATATGTACAAGACTACAAGTTATTGTTATGGTCTATATGTATGAGTAGAGTATGAATATTCAAGTAATCAAGTTATTGTTATGGTATGTATGAGTATTAATTAATTAAATTAATATGCACATGGTAAAACTATGAAAGAAATATATTAGAAACAAAAGGATCGTGCTTAATAGCATTTTAGTTCAAAATCAAAAGTTTTTTGGACTTAAACGACACACAAAAGTTTACTAATTAATCAAGTTATACTGTATTAGTAGTTTCTTGTAGTAAACAAGAACAGAAATGCGGGGATAGCTCAGTTGGGAGAGCGTCAGACTGAAGATCTGAAGGTCACGTGTTCGATCCACGTTCACCGCATTACAGTTTTTTCTTTTTGTCCATTTTTCAGCTTTAATGTTTTGTGGTCACACACTAACACCTATATTTAGCATGGAACCATGAAATTTCAAAAGTCAATAAAATTATAATTATAACTAACTAAAAATGGTACAAAAAAAAAGTTGAAAATGAAGTACCAGTTATACTTATCAATTATCATTCAAATACATTTTATTATATTACTTTATTAAACATGACAAAAGTTCAATATAAAACTCATATTTGTCATACAACCAATGAGCCAATTCTAGCCATTCATTTTTTTTTATCAAAATAAAAAAATAAACTTTCACATTTAAAAAAAAAAAATTAAATATCTAGCATACCGTTTATCGTTACGTGAAAAAATCATACCATCACGACGAGAATTAAATTATCTTTCTACAGATATGCATTGTTATATACTTTCGACGAACTTTTTTTTTTTAAAAAAATTCGCCCAGAAAAATCACATGTTATTTGTAAAAATCATATGTGTTTCGTAAAAATCAAATCATATGTGATTTTTACGAATCACATGTAATTTTTTGGGCGAAAATTTAAAGAAAAAAAGTTCGTTGAAAGTATATAACAATGCATATCTATAGAAAGATGACTTAATTCTCGTCGTGATGGTGTATTTTTTGTAGCTTGAAGATTTACCGTTTACAAGATATGTTGTTAAAAAAAATGGTTTTTTTATTAATTTAGATAAAAAAAAATGGATGACTATGAATGATTTATTGGTTCTATTAATTTAGATTTTCCGTTTGTAGCTTGAGGACGACGCCGTTAAAGGTGGAAAAAATTAAAACGACGTCGTTTTATGCTATCGTATGTCGCTTTGTGGTTTCACCCATGTTGTTTGGTAATTGGGCCATTAGATTTTGTTAACTGAGCCATTAGATGTTATGTTAGATTTTGTTAACTGGGACATTAGATATTACTCCCTCCGTCCCATATTAAGTGTCCACAATGGAATCTTTGGATGTCCCAAATTAAGTGTCCACTTGTACCTTTCAACCAATAAGATGAGACTTTAGTGGGTAAAATTAATATTTAATTGGTGGAGAGTTTAGTTAGTGGAATTTCCTAAAACTTTGTGCATTATGAAAGTGGACACTTAATATGGGACGGAGGGAGTATATTATTTTAAGCATGTTTTTTCCCTTTCCATTTTTCTCTCTTTTCTTAGTAGTTTTTTCAAGTTTTTCTTTCACCAACTTTATACACAATAACCTATAATATTAGGGTCAATTCCCAAAATAAGCCAAAATTTTTTCCAATTTCCCAAAATAAGCCAAAACGAAACTGTTTTCCCAATTTAGTCAAGTGCGATCGTGCGATCGTGCTAACTCCCTCGTTGCTTGACAAGTGTGGGGGACAAAAGTACATGCCAATCATTTGCAGGCCCACATTCGATCGTGCGATATTTGAATGTGCTAATGTGCGAAATTCTCCCCATTGCACGTGTCCAAATGTGAAGTTGGAATATTCTTTGGGGAGAATTTCGCACATTAGCACATTCAAATATCGCACGATCGAATGTGGGCCTGCAAATGATTGGCATGTACTTTTGTCTGGGACACTTGTCAAGCCCTTATAAAATTCGCACGATCGCACGATCGCACTTGACTAAATTGGTAAAACAGATTCGTTTTGGCTTATTTTGGGAAATTGGAAAATTTTTTGGCTTATTTTGGGAATTGACCCATAATATTATATTTCACTAGATTAGTGTGTGCCGAATTGGGACACCCATTACGTGCTAAACAATTGTGACCTAAAAATTTGGAGCTATTTTTAGTTGCGAGTCAAATTACAGGTTAGTATTCCATTGTTATAATGGGGTTTATATCCTCTTCAGCTAACTTTCGAAACACTGTTTTGCTTTGCGTTTTGCGATCTTTCTTTATCATCGAAGTATTGTTGATTATTCTAGGATGTTTTAGAAAGATGATAATGTGTACCTTTTTGGTAAAAACCTTGACGTCGTTAGCAAATTCTAGGATTGTTGTTGCATGGCTATTCATGTGTGTATATGAATGCTTATGCTCTGTTTTTTGTTTTAAAATTGTCTCCTTCAATTTTAGGTGCTAGGATAGTGAATCCCTTCCTACATGGCAATGTACTAGCATGTGAAACCCTTTTCGATCAGCTTTAGTCCTATTTATCATTTTTATAAATGACATTTCCAACTTCCGGGTACTATTTTAAAGCTTTCATTACAGACGGCTCTGCGCTTGCTTTTGTGAAACGTTTATCAAGTAATTATTCATTAACGAACATTCTTCAAAAAAGGTGTTCATGAAAATGTGAAGGAAACAAAAATGTTCATCAAGTAAATGTGCATAAAAAATCATTCAGCAAAA
>LBNU01000195.1:0-42750 GCA_014162995.1 Artemisia annua
ATTACAAGATACACAATCTTCTAAAAACACACTAGTAAAAATCATGATGAGGCTTAACATGTAAATGATAAACCTCATGATGATGGAATTATCATTCATAGATCCACTTAGATATCTCAGATAATTGGTTAATATGCTGGGAATTATATGATGAAGTATTACCAAATAATGGATTGGGTAAACTACTCACACTATGAATGTTATAGATGCTGTTCATAAAGATATTCAAATTTTACAAATTTGGTTTATCTTAATTCTTAATAGTTAGAGAATGACGATGAGTTTATTCAAAGATAATGTAACCCTAGTGGTTTAAATCTTTGTTAAAACTCATATGGACAAAATTGTACACATATCTTAATGTATATCTTATGACAAGATTATTAATCATATTTAAGCAATTAACTATGATTGAATACCCTTTCCTAAGAACATTAAAGATACAAAGATGGTAATTGTCATATTTATATGAATATGAAATTTGACAATGAATATCAAAACTCTTTCTTAATTGATTGCTTGAGCGAGGACGATAAGTAATCAAAAGGAGTTTATGAATTCAAATAAATCTTTGAAGTATACAAAGTGCAATAATCCATGATTAGATAAATACATGCATCTAGAGATTACTCTTATGTTTAATTATTAATCAATGATTTGATTTATAATTGAAATAAGATAATCTAAGTATTCCTGAAAGCTAGTGGGAGTATTATGTTTGATTTACTAAATCATATATGTTGTATAACATATAAGAAGTAACATTCCATATAAGTAAAAATGTTAATTCTTACTTTGGAATGAAAATTTACTTAAATGATTTAGAAAATAAACATATAACCTTTGAACTAAAGTTTATTATTTGATAAACATGTGCGGTAAATAAATCTAATTGAAAGTTATTATATAACTTGTGTAATGAATATCCTAATGGAATATGTTTGAAAAAAAAAAGGTTACTCATCCAAGACATTGGAGCAAGTACGCCGAGTATTAGGTCTCCTTATTATTCCACTGATATTCTCTCACCTCGATCATTGTGTCAATTTTTAATAGAGATATGGTGAGGCTGAGATATCTCTTCACAATATATTTCCTGTTAACTCTCTGTGAATGTGATGATGTAATATATTATCTTATCTAAGCAAGCGCTTATTATAATAGTTTGTAGTTATTTTTTAAAAATAAACTTGGAGATTATAAACAATAAATTGAAATAAGATCTAAATAGGTTAATAATTAACATTCCTTAAAGTATATATTCCTAAAATATAATAATAGCAGTGTATTTTCACTAGGTTTTATAAAGTAAATATGATAGATACTAAGTAATATTGTAACTTTATTAAAATAAATAAACCTAATACTAATTAAACAAGTATAAAAGTTTTTAAAACTTGAGGTGTGATTAATGAATAAATAATAAAGATACTGGGAGAAGGGATGTTATTAAAACGAAGCCCTAATTATCGTTGTTGTAAATCGTTCTAATTATAATTGCATAAAAGCGTTTTATAACGCTCTTTTATACTTTTCATTTATCTCTATTGAAGAGGATGAAAAGTCTCTCCTTTTTGGTGAGACCAGATTAACTGCCTATGTTCTGGAGGATTTAACCGTACGGTGTTGGCTGTAGTTTGACCACATCTTACTTCACGGATGGGTTTATCTATATGTGTATAACTTCGGTTTGATTCCTTTGTTGGGTTACTTCTTGCGTTGTAATGTCTTGTTGAAAATCATGATTCAAGATATTAGGTTGGCTAATGGTTTACGATCTTTGTAATATTATACAGGTGTATATTGATATCCATTGATATTTATACGATTTATCCAGAATTTTTATATATTGCCCCTTTTGATGACAAACCGATTATTGTGTTGAAAAATATGTTATATCGGGGTCGAAGCTGTTTTTTTTATAAACAGATCTGGGCTCTCTAATGATTCGGTATGAATATGATTAATTTTTGCAAAAAATTAAGGGGTGCCTTCTAAATTTGATGCCGGTAATATTAATAATTACGAGGAGATCCAATTAGATGTTGTTATCCCTAGACTTGAAACGCAACTATTTGTTGTATGTCTGTGTTCCGTTTTTTCAGAAATAAGAACCTAGTTTTTTTCGATTCACAGGATTTGTAAAAAAATGAAATGGTATATGTGAATTTGGTTAGTTTAATCAAACGTCTGTACCAATTGTTGGCCTCAAAACGTAGGATCTTTATGGGTCTAACGGTCAATCACAATATACCAGTATGATTTGAATAAACACTAAAATAACTTTTATATAACTTGTAAATAAACTTGTCATCAATATATTTGTTTACGAAATTTTTTATTTAAAGAAGTGAAAGTGTGTTTGAATGGTTTGTGTTGGTTCCGCTTCTAAAGGTTCGACACAGTTGTGTCACTCAATTTTGTAACTGCTAAAAATGGCAGTTATGCTTGATAGAGGTTGACTTTGACTTCGGGTTTGACCCTTTAAATGGGTAGAATCGGATAGGATTGGGATTAACCCAATATGCACCCTATGTTTTTTATACTACCCGTCGAATTTTAGGGTATGCACGTGCATACCCGTGCTATAAGCTAGGTCCGCCCCTGATAGTTAGGTGAAAAAAGTGATCCCCAACCAATGGATGACCGACACATATTGAGGGTTAAACTCTAAATAAGAGTTTATATCTACGTACGAAAGTTTAGACAAACGTGGTTTACGCTATCCTCACATGGGCCTCCCAAACAGACGAAGCAGGCTCGTTTTTTTGGGCTGGGCCTTGGGAAATTTTGGCGGGAAACACGCGTCGCAAAACGACGTAGTATCTGATGGGATTTAATATATACTTATAATATACCCTATGTTAAAAAAAATTAGTGAAAGAACGAAAGAAATAGTGTATACTAAATATCTTAACTCAAAAGAATTTTATATAATAACTAAAATACCAAACTAGAAAAAATAAAGTCAAGTTAATCATTGCATAATTACAGTATATATTTTTTTAGAATGACAAAATATTATAAAAACACCTCAAGCAAAAACATCACTTTAGCAAAGAAAACTAATAGCTGCGAAAACAACCCTAACCGCCAGCGGTCATCTGTCCCGAGCCAAAACCAAATTCCAACATCGATCAAATAGCCGTAAAACAACAAGTTATTGCACTTGTGAGAATATATCATTAAGAATATTAGAACTTTTGTCTGTTGCTTGAGCATGAACTATAAAGTTTTGATCCTTAAGGCACCTATTGGAATTTCTTGACAAAATAACCAAAATAAATAAATAATAATAATAATAATAATAATAATAATAATAATAATAATAATAATAATAATAATAATAATAATAATAATAATAATAATAGCCGATGCGTGTTGTGCTATCGGCTAGGTGTTCCCCTATTTTCTGTTCAGATGCCGTGCTCAGCTTGTTCCAAGGTCTTTACTGGGGATATTTATGGGGACCATGCTGTATCGTGCGCGGATATTATTGGTATTAAACATCGGCATAATGTTGTGCGTGATGTTCTTATTGACATATGTTCTCGGTCCGGGATTTCGGCACGTAAGGAGGTTGATATTGGGCTTATTGGGGAAAGGGACAAACCCTTACGTCCAGCTGATATGTTACTTTACCCATGAGATGGTGGGCTTGATGTATGCGTTGATCTGACAGGGTCATCGCCCTTGACGCAAACTGGCATGGTTGATTTCGTGCCGGGTCGTGCGGTGATTGAAGCCGCACAACGTAAACGCGTTAAGTACGAGGTTAAATGCTCGGATATTGGATATGTGTTTCTCCCCTTTCCATTATCTTCTTTTGGAGAACTTGAGAAGGATGCGGTGGCCTTACTAAAACGTATCNTTACTTTACCCATGAGATGGTGGGCTTGATGTATGCGTTGATCTGACAGGGTCATCGCCCTTGACGCAAACTGGCATGGTTGATTTCGTGCCGGGTCGTGCGGTGATTGAAGCCGCACAACGTAAACGCGTTAAGTACGAGGTTAAATGCTCGGATATTGGATATGTGTTTCTCCCCTTTCCATTATCTTCTTTTGGAGAACTTGAGAAGGATGCGGTGGCCTTACTAAAACGTATCCGAAGATTCTCGGTGACTCAAGACATTGGAGCACGTGCTGCTGCTCATATTTTTAGTAGGATTGGCTTCGCTATAACTAGAGGAGTGGGGGCTCAGATTGTTTCTCGGCTCCCCACTAATTTCTTGTAAATCCTATGAGATTCTAATAAAGTAATGTTTCTATAATAATAATAATAATAATAATAATAATAATAATAATAATAATAATATAATAATAATATTTATAATAATAATAATAATAATAATAATAATAATAATAATAATAATAATAATAATAATAATATTATTATTATTATTATTATTATTATTATTATTATTATTATTATTATTATTATTATTATTATTATTATTATTATTATTATTATTATTTTTGAAAAAGGGTAAATTGGTACACAAGTTTATTTCACACATACGTGGGAGAAATGTAATGAACAAAATTATCTTTTATATAATAAAAGAATTACATTATTTCGGAGTTTTTTTGGACAAAACAATCTTAATGAAAGAAAAAATTAGGCCAATAGGAAAGCTCAATTTTGACACATAGGCGAAATCGAGCAATATGATTGGCCAATAAAAAGTCAAAATTGAATTGATTTTGGTCAAACTTTAATAAATTTGATGGAGAATTTGATTGATGAAAAAAACACATAAAAATATAGGTGTCAAATTTATGAAAATAAAAACTTAAAAAAAGAGGAGATAACTAATAAAACATTAGTGGTTGAATTTTAATATATTATATGGAGTTAAGTGTAAAATTATAAATCTCCATATTTTTTGATAACTTTAGATAATAAACAAATAAATCTTTACACTTTATACCCCCTAAGCTTTATAAACTTTGTTTACAATTACATGAGTATTAGTATTGGTTTGAGACTTCCATCTATTAAACTTGCAAAATTTTGTAAATGTACGAATTAATTTTAATATACGTTAAATACTTTTAAAATAAATATTAGTTTTAAACTTTCATCTATTAAAATATCTTTTTACTATGTACGTTAAATATAAATAAGAACTCATGTTATACTATTTAAAAGTTTAATCTACACGTACACGGGTTTGAATATTAAATACAGTTAAATTATTATTAACGGTAATAAAAATATCAAATGGTAAGTACGAGTCACTGTGATATGAAAATATATATACGCGATTGTACTTATAACGACTCATGTAATTATTAATTAAAGTTTATATACGGATATCCGAAAAAACTTTACTTAGTATATTTCAACTTCATCAACGCTCATTATTTGCTACTAAACTCGCACATTTTGTACAACATGATATCAATAGTTAAAGTTAAACAACAACATCAACCTCAACATTAACATCTATATCAGCTAAACAAAGTTAAATCTTCATCAAATAAAATATTTACAAAATATTAATTGATATTAATACATAATGAAAAATTCATGCATACTTATTAGTTGTACTTATATCACAATTTTCACGGTTAATTCTTATAGGTCCCTATAGACATATAGTAAGCAAAAATTTTAAAATAAATTTGATTTATATGTAAACCCATGTGATCAAAGAACCTTTGACCCAATAACATTATAAGGAGACACGCTCAAGAATCCAATAAAAGGTCTATGCAACGGTTATATTTAAAATTTCTGCTAACTATTTTTCTTACTTTCGCATATGTTGACGCTCTAACTTTTTAAAATATACATAAGATTTTCTGTTTTTAAACGATAATACATATAATTAAATTTTTCTAGAAAAACCCCGTGCGTGCACGGGTATTATAACTAGTTACTATTAATACGATTAACTTAAAAATAAACTTTTGAAAGGTGTATGTTTGTAAATTCATTTTTTAAAATGGTACAAATACTTTTTAAAATCCGATATGATGCTAATATATCAAAATAAAAATTCAAGTCCAATGATTAAGCTAGACATGTATATAGTCTATTCATAATATTGAAATATTGAATGATTTTTTTGTAGTATTGTTCTCTTGTCAATACGCGTAATTGTACGTATTATATTAAACGAAACAGCTTAGCAAATGACCTGAAAAGAACACTCTTTTGGCTATCTTTGCAAAAGTCCAAAATAAAAACTATAGAAAAAGACCTGATAGTTGTTGAGAATTGACTTCAGTGTTCTATGACTACTTTTACCATAGTACCATTATTTGTTTTAGATCATAGGAATAGTTGCTTCTGCGCATTCCACCTTATATTAGCAAATATAGCATGTCTGTCACGTTTCATGTTTTTGTTGTCGCCATAACAATATTATCCCAGTTACCAACTTCTTGTTATGGGTTACGTAGTGGGTCATCTCTCAACGTTGAAAACAAAAATGACATTCTGATTTCGCCAAATGGGCTTTTCACAGCCGGTTTTCATCAAGTTGGAGAGAATGCTTATGGTTTTGCAGTATGGTTTTCGGAGCAAGTAGCAACAACTGGGAGTCGAACCGTGGTTTGGATGGCTAACCGAGATGAACCCGTAAATGGAAAGCATTCAAAACTGTCCTTAGTGGAAGATGGAAATCTTGTTTTGGTAGATGCGGGTAGAAGAGTTATTTGGTCAACTAATACAAAGTCAACCTCTCCTTTAGTGCGATTACAACTCGATAACACAGGTAATATTATGATAACCCTTCTTTTTATATACACAGCGGAATTCATAAGTTTACAACATGCCACACGAATTTCCGACATAGTTTAATGCTTAAGCCAGACGGCATAGCAAGCTCATATGATTTATATAAGAAAAAGAGAAATGCTAGATGTGGATATGCTTAATGTTCATGAGTTTACATATGTATTTGAGATCTCCATATTAAAGTGTCACCAGCCAATTTATATATTTTAATTAAATGATCTCCAACCCATGTTTAACGACCTTGGTCAATATATATATAGCACATATCCAAGTTTTAGTAAAATCACTATAGAATACTCACAGGAGATGGTGAGGAATCATTGATTGAGTTGTGCTTAGAAGATGGTGAGGAATGATTGATTGAGTTGTGCTTAGATCGATCGCTTGTACATTTTCCATCATTTGCTTGTACCCATATTAACTATTCGTCTAATATTAAGTGGGTGATTTTGTCACTTGTGTGAATACACTGAAAAGAAAAGAGGATATGATTAGTTGAAATCAGAAAGTATTTGTAACATAAATTATAGTTTGCTACTTTACTTAAGCTAAATCAAATACTAATATAGCTAGTTGCGGATTGATGTTACAGGTAACCTTGTGCTCCATGAATTAGGACAATCTATTTGGCAAAGCTTTGATCATCCAACAGATACACTTCTTCCAAATCAACCCTTCACTAAAAAGACACAACTTGTTTCTTCAAGAAGTTCTTCTAATTACTCTTCAGGTTTCTATAGGCTCTTTTTCGATTATGAGAGTATTCTTCGACTACTTTATGACGCTCGAGAAACAACTTCGCTATATTGGCCTGATCCCAGGTTACTAACATACGAAGTTGGAAGATATCAATATAATGATAGAAAGATAGCAATCCTTGATTCTAATGGTCAGTTCATCTCGTCAGACGGTTTCAAATTAGTATCGGCTGATTATGGGACAGTTCGTCAAAGAATCATGAAGATTGACATAGACGGTAATCTAAGACTATACAGTCTGGTTCACCATGAAAATGGAATGAAATGGGAAATTCAATGGCAAGCGGTGTCTCATTCTTGCACGATCCATGGTACTTGTGGACCAAACAGTCTCTGTACTTATTCTCCAAAGAAGTTTAGGAAATGCAGTTGCTTACATGGGTATAAGATGGTAAATTCCGAAGATTGGAGTTATGGGTGTGAGCCTGAATTTAAGCAATGCACACAAAATGACTGTGATTTCCTACAACTACATAATACAGAATTCTATGGATATGATACTCAGCTGCTAGGAGATAGAACTGTTGCTTCTTGCAAGAAGGATTGCTTGCAGGATAGCACTTGCATCGGGTTCCAATACTTCTGGAGAAATGATCTGTTAGGGTTTGCTTGCTTCACTAAGAGTTCCTTGCAAAATGGGTATCGAATGGGGGTAAAGAATCGAATGGAGTTAGACAATTCAGTGTTTATAAAATTACCAAAGAGTTTGGTGCTATCCTATAATGATACAAGTCACAAGTCAATCAAGCTTTATCTGTCAACGCCAAGTGGTGACGCCGATAATAAGGTCTTATGACTATAAACATGATCAAAAGCAACTTCAACTCGTGCTAGTATTTGGATGCTTGATTGGGCTTGTTGAGATTATTTGTGTCGTAAGTTTTTGGTACTGTACTAGTAAACGCTCATCTATGACTGAGCAAAATTTTCAACCAGTTGCAACAGGTTTCAGAAAGTTCACATATAGCGAGCTGAAAAAGGCATCACATAATTTCAGTGAAGAAATAGGGAGAGGTGGAGCTTGTGTAGTGTATAAAGGCAGGCTATCAGACAACAGGATTGCGGCAATCAAGACGCTCAAGAATACTAATAACCAAGGGGAAGCTGAATTTCAAGCTGAGGTAAGCACGATTGGGAGGGTGAACCATATGAACCTCATAGAGATGTGGGGCTATTGTGCAGAAGGGAAGCATAGGCTTATTGTATACGAGTATATGGAGAATGGATCTTTGGCTAATAATTTGGGAATTGGTAAACTTGATTGGGCAACAAGGTTTAATATCGCAACCGGTACTGCTAAAGGACTTGCTTATTTGCATGAAGACTGCTTGGAGTGGGTTCTACATTGTGATGTGAAACCTCATAACATATTGTTGGACGCTAATTACATTCCTAAGGTTGCTGACTTCGGTCTTTCCAAACTGTTTGATAGATGTGAAAGTGACCAATGGAACTTCTCCATGATGCGAGGGACACGAGGTTACATGGCTCCTGAATGGGTGCTTAACTATCCAATCACTTCAAAAGTTGACGTATTTAGCTATGGGGTGGTAATGTTGGAGATGATAACAGGAAGGAGTCCCTCATGCATGCATCAAGCAGACGATGAAAATTGTAATAAGACTGAGCATGGACTAGTTAATTGGGTGATAGATAAGATTCATGAGTTTGATGGAAGCCTAACAGAATCTTGGGTTGATAAGATCGTGGATCCTTCAATAAGCAGTGAATATGATCGGAGCACAATGGAAAATTTGGTTAAAATTGCACTACAATGTGCCGAGGAAGATAGTGAGGCAAGACCCTCAATGAGCCAGGTGGTTGATATGCTTATACATCTATGACTGATGACAAAGCCTACTGTGTTAAAGTTACTTTTGTAACGTGTGAACAAACTCTGCTGGTTCTATCTACAGTTTTGTCTATGATTTCTTATGTTGGTAACAAAACAGAAAACATTGATCTTGTAATTTGGGAATCGAGTTATTTATGTTTAGTGTTGTATGATGACGATAAATTAAATGTAACTATTGTCTTATAGTTTAAACAAGCCGTTGAGTTCACGTGTTGCCGTGGGAGCGTTGCACTGTGGAACAGAACAATTCTGTTAACGTTTATTTAGATGAAACTGTAGGTGCAATACATATGGATGAAAAGATGTGTATGTAAAAAACTTTGTATGTCGGTATGGTGTTACTTGTTAGTATGTGTGAACATTTATGTTTGTACCGTATTTTGTTAATGTTGAGTTTGTAAAATATTCATGTGGAAATAGCATTTCGTTCTGCCTTTTTTGTTCATCATCATTTTTTTTCTTCTTCTTCTTCTTATTATTTTTGGCAAATTATGAAGCAAATTATAACATTCAATGTTAACCACTGAACTCACATTTTGTATGATATCAATCAGTATATCCTTTCGTGAATGTTACTTATTATTATTCATTATAAACATATAGATATGTATTTTATGTACATGTTTGCTAGTAGTATCTTGCACACCGACGTGAAGCATACTGAAACAATATAGTTTATCATATGTATCAGAAATGCAATTTTTTTCTGAATCGAGATCGGCTTTAGCAATATTTTAATTTCACTATTGCCACAGCCAAAAAGATCATTTGTGCCACCAATTTTCGACACTAAGCGAAATGTCGAATTCTAATCCTAGCTAGAACCAATATACACAACAATACACAATACTACACGGATATACACCTTGTCCACTTGGACTTTCACACAATCTAAGTCTATACACAACACTTCACGAGCTACCACCTAGTCCAAATCTACAAACAACACTTCACGGACTATCACCTAGTCCAAATCTACAAACAACACTTCACGGACTATCACCTAGTCCAAATCTACATACAACACTTCACGGACCTTTACCTTGTCCAAATCTACACTAACACAACTAATCTCGACTCACACACAAGTCGGATATACTACTTCCTCCGTCCCAAAATTATAGTCTCCGTTTGACTTTTTCGGATTTTATTTTATTTATTTTTTTTTAACTTTTGGCCTTAAATATTTTTGTTTGTGTTATACAATAGTTGATGAAAATTATACCAATGAAAAATTCATTTATTTTGCATCAAGTATTATATAACACAAATAAAAATACTTAAAGTCAAAGTTATAAAAGAAAGACCGAAAAAGTCAAACGGAGACTATATTTTGGGACGGAGGGAGTAATATACAAGAAGGAGGATTAAAAGAGTTTAGATTAAGAAGATAATCGTAACAAGAGTTACGTGTGTGTGATGCCTAATCTATCACACTTCGTTTCTTGGCGAATACGAGCGTTCTTCTATTGCACTTTGAGGTAGAAGGTAACAGGATCACTTATAAACAAATATCAACAAGTTATTGTGATCAAAGAAGGGAGATTGGGAGAACAGAAGATTTTTGTGCAAAGAGGTCTAATTTTCTGTTGAAAATAGTGCATTATTTATAGGCATCAGGAGGAGCGGAGATGGTTCCTTAAGCATGGACAGTCCCATATATATAAGAGACCGTCCACCTATAAGGGACCGTCGCATAGGACGCTCCTATTTTTATCCTGATGTGGTGAAATATTTATCTGGTGAAAATTTAACTGATTTGGGCGGGAAAATCAGATATCAAATATTTTTTTTAATAAAACATTTCTTATAATTAGAAAATTAATTTGTATAAGTTATTTGTGTAAAAGGTTTTGTCACATTTATGAAAATGTGAGTTTTAAGAAAAAAAATAACTTCTTTGATCACTTAACTAAATTGGTATATTGTTTGTTTGTTGACCCTATCACACTACAGGTGTTAGAATTATATGGGAAAGGTCAAATGTTAAGTGCACTTGGGGGTTAGCAAATCGAGGTAAAGATAAACCAAGCCATTGGTAATAATGGCCTGGCGCGTTGCTGGCGCTCCAGCGCGCTAGGTGACTATTATTTCATGGCTTGGTCTATAAATACCCTCACTTGTCTTGGGCATCTCTCACCCCTTTTCATTCATTCTTTCCTCCTCACTTCTTTTCTTTTTATCCTCTAAGTCTATATTGTGTTCTTAATTCTTCTCCTCTCTTATCATTCTTGAAAGAACGCATCTCCGCAAGGGAAGATTCGCAAGAACCTAATCCACTCTTGTGAATTATGTCGAGGGTCTTCTTCTCTATACCATTTCTATTAGAATCGAGTCTCTAGGTTAGCTTAGGGCTTGATTTGAACAATCAACATTCTATCATTCGATTTGGTTGTAAGGGAAATCTTGTGTCTTTGTGACCAAGCATAGATCGGTGGAGATCTAGTTGGGTTTGATAGTTCCGGAGTAAGTTCTTTGTGGTCTTAGTGGTCTTGGTGGTAAGTCGAATCGCGAGATTCTTTAGGGTGGTTTCCGAGGGCGGAATACCGTTGGGAGTAGCTCTTCTTAGTGAGCGCCGATCTTTGTGCATATCGGTGGAGTGAAGTTGTAACGGTTTATAGTCCACCAAAAGGATTATACTTAATAATAGTATCGGTGTCGTGGTGTCTCTCTACTTGCTTTGTATAATTGGTTGTGTTTATGGTTATGATTATTGTTGTATAACCACTTGGTGATCTTTGAGGCTTGAAATCAATAAACTTCGAAAAAGCCGAAAAGACCGTATTCACCACCTCTACGGTTCTACAGTCATGTTGACATCTCGTTCATAACCCTCAAAGTTTTATTATGAACGTTTCCCAACTTCACGAACTATTTCCTAGAATCATACTACAAAAATCTTCCAAAGTATCAGGACCATTTGCTTCATACAAATAGCCAAAACCACATCAAATTCACATCTTTNTATCAGTGTCGTGGTGTCTCTCTACTTGCTTTGTATATTTGGTTGTGTTTATGGTTATGATTATTGTTGTATAACCACTTGGTGATCTTTGAGGCTTGAAGTCAATAAACTTTGAAAAAGCCGAAAAGACCGTATTCACCACCTCTACGGTTCTACAGTCATGTTGACATCTCGTTCATAACCCTCAAAGTTTTATTATGAACGTTTCCCAACTTCACGAACTATTTCCTAGAATCATACTACAAAAATCTTCCAAAGTATCAGGACCATTTGCTTCATACAAATAGCCAAAACCACATCAAATTCACATCTTTTTGGCCGCCGAATCGTTGGCGCTTGATTAATTCCCCAAAAATAACAAATTACAGTACCCAACTATTAATCGTCACAGCTTTGCATGAATAACGATATCAAAATATATGGGTGGGTGTATCTTTAAGGCTACCCACAATGGTGCAGCGTGAGAGCCCGTGAGGGGTGTTTGTCATGCACTACTCCATTCAAACGAATGATGAACTGGTTGCTATTCGGTTTGTGTGCAACATGTGGGCCCCTCCCATTCAAATGCTTATATCTAGTTAAAATGGTGTATAACTGTTTTTTTAGGGATGAAGAAGAACGGTTTGTGTGCAAAATGCATTTTAAGTTGTGGCTCTTTAGTTTCTTTTTATTGTCTTTTTGGCCGTTCAAGTTTCCCGTCTCAAGATTAAATAAAAACATACGGTTTAAATATGAAGATACATTCTTTAGCGGCAATAAATTAGTTTATGTTTTCACTTATATATGTGATGTTTACATTTTTTATTTCGTACGTTTACGTTTTTAATTATCTTTATAATTCTTTTAAGTGCTAATTTTCAAAATGCCCCAAAAGTAAAATGATGGTTACCTTATGTGCCTCATTTTTTTTGGTCTCTCAAACTGCCCCAAGGCGACTTTCGCCTTAGGTGGTTCAGGCGATTCCTCTTAAAAAAAGTAATAAGTTGTACTTCTTACCTATCAGTCATCTAAGAAACTAAATTAGTGGGACCCAGTCGTCCAAGAAAGTGAGACACATGTCGCTTTTTTAGAAGAGTTGTCCACAACCCACATAAGGTGAAAGTCGCTTTTGAGCATTTNTTTTAAGAATTAGCTCTCTTTTTAATTTATGAATAAAAGTTTATCTGAGTTTTTGACCAATCATATGAAAACATTTCCAAACACCCCGACCAATCCTATAAAAGAGACTTTGTATTTTAACCATAAACACAAAATCTTTGTCTTTCTGCCCACTTTTCAACGTCATCAAACCCAAAGTCATCTCACTTCATTTCCAAATTACAATACATAACTGTTAATCGTCACAGCTTTACAGGAATAATGTCATAGTGTCAAAATCATAGTTAGATCACGAATCTGATTTCAAGATTTTATGATAATACAAAGCAAAAATGACCTAGATCTTAGGTAGGATCTTAGCAAACTTAAGATCTTATAAGATCCGATCTTGACCATATGATCTTAAAATCTAATCCGATTCGATCTTACTATTATCAAACCGCAAACTAAAAAATTATAAAGTTACGGATTATTTATTAAATTTAAAAAATAACATGTTCATCTTTTTAAAAATTTCACATTAATAATTTAAGACAATATTTTCATAAAATAATCATATAATTTTTGTGTTTATGATATATAATAATTTGTAAATTTAAATAATATTACAAAAAACTACTAAGAAAATAATATTACAATAAGATTTTAGGGTGTGTTTGGTATGCAATCCGGAATCACTGTAGGTATGATTTTGATTACTATAGTATATCATACTATCATAGTAGAAGTATCATTGTCATTGTTATTGTTTGGTGTAAATTTTAAGATAAAGGTATCACTTTTAATGAGGTCCTTGAATAGCTAAAAAGACTGTGATTGTTGAAATGATACCTTACTATTAAGGGTCCGCTTGGTTCAATTAAGGGAATGGGAAAGGGAAATGCAAAGGGTATACTAAGGAATGCAAAGGGTAATGAATACCTTACCCCCCAATTTATAATGCAACGGGCCATTACCTAGTTTAGGGTAATGCTCCATTCCTTTACCCTCCACCAAGCATAATTAATGATTGCTTTTCCTATTCCTCACCCCCTAATACCCTCCACCAAGCATGCCCTAAATTTATAACCAAACATGGACCCCACATGAATGGTTAAGAAAAGTCATCCTCTAAGACTACTATGGATCTATGATTGTTGAAATGATACCTTACTATTAAATTTATAACCAAACATTAACAATCATAGATAAGGGTGATCACGGTCCAAAAACCGGACCGGACCGACCAAGACCGGACCGGACTGAAGACCGAGAACCGGAAAAACCATAGACCGAGACCGGACCGAATGTGGTCGGTCCGGTCCGGTCCGTTCGGTCTTCGGTCGGTCCGGTCCAATTAAGCAAGATTTGGCAAGTTTTTTCGGGTTTTTGGTCGGTCCGGACCGGACCGAGGACCGAATTAGCCAAAAAGCTTAGACCGAGGACCGGACCGAATGTGGTTGGTCCGGTCCGGTCCGGTCCGGTCGGTTTTGTCGGTCGGTCCGGTCCATCCGGTCCGTTTGCTCAGCCCTAATAATAGATATTCCATTCCTTCATTCTGATTTTTCCTTACCAAACATACTCTTAGGGCCTGTTTGGTTTGTAGAAGGGTTTAGGATTTAGATTTGGATTTGGATTTAGATTTGGATTTGTGGGAATAAAAATTAAGAGAGAGAAAATATATTTTATTTGATATAATAATTAAATTGCATTTAAATATAATATTTTAATAAAAAAAGAAAAAATGTTGTGAGAGATGTAGAGTAGGACCCACAGGTTTTGTATAAAACCTACCTTAGTTGAGTGGAATGAAAAAGTACTAGGGCCCACGGGTTTGAAAGGATTACTTACTCAACCAAACATCATTTATTATGGGTCATACCCGAATCCAAATCCAACACCCCCAACCAAACGGGCCTTTAAAATCTGAATTTGATATTACAATTTTGATCTTGCAAAAACGAAAATACTTGCAAACCTTGGTCAAAATAAATGATTCCATCTTTTAGAAACGTTTCCAAACACCCGACCAATCCTATAAAAACGACTTGTATTTCAACCATAAACACAAAATCTCTGTCTCTCTGCCCACTTTTCAACGTCATCAAAAACCCAAACTCATCATCTCATTTCATTTCCAACAGTAATTATCAATAATTCCCCTGCACACATCATCTTGAAATAAATACAACATAATCTTTGGATCCCTTTGATTTCCAAACAATTTTTATAAATCAAGATTCCTTATTCTTTTCATAAGTTTTAGGAAAAAAAAAAAAAAAAAAAAGAGCAGAGCAAATAGTAGCATGGATTGTAGAAAGCATATTGTCTGTACCCAAGAGGGGCTTTAAATGTTGTTGTGCCTATGTAAGTTCTGTAACTTCAGTTCTCCACCAGTGTATCTTTTATCCTATATAAATTTTTATTATGTTGTTTGCTATTTGATTGAATTATTATTAGATATTTAGGATTTTGGTGACATTGGTTGTTTATGGAAAAAGGTCAAAGTTTTTAGATTAGTCCTCAGATGGATAAGAGAAAGTATTCGTAAGAAAGCGTAATAAACACTTTTTGACTTTATTAGATGTTAGGTTGTGACTTGTCATTAGACCTATAAATATCTATAATAATTAAGACGTAATACGTAACTGGACTTGCTTTATCTAAGAGCGTAAACTCGTTTAGAGAAGAGTGTTTACTATATTCGGCACATCCGACATCTAATCTTATCTCTTTCGTAAGGTTTTTTTGTGCTAAGATTGTGCTTGATACACAAATATATGCAGTACTCATGTTTAAGTGAATGCTAACTACTATTTCGGAATTTGAAAATTTATTTACCAGTCGAAAAAATTTATGTGGCACTAGTTCCGGATATGAGAACTGTTATGCCAAGTTGCCATTGCGACACGTAGCAGAAAGAAATGTTACAGAACTGAGAGTTGATTTGGTATGAAAGCCTTCGCAAATAGTTTATGAATGTTACTTTAGCCTTATAATCATTCAGCACAGTTAACTTTTTCTAAAAGCGAGCTAAAGCTTGAAATTAAAATTCGTTTTAGAAAGGAGCTTAACAGCTAGTAATATCAAGCTGAGTGAGTGATAGCTTAGTCCGAAACTTTTGTGCACCGGTACAGCTTTACACTCCTTATCCAATCTAGAGCTCGGAATTCATTGCAACTATATGTCTATCAATCTATTGATTTCATTTCCTTTTATTTTAACTTTTCAAGTTGGACTAAAAATAGATAAAAAGACAGATAGTATTATTTCGCGCATGTGTATGCTATGTCTATTTGCGCCTCTTTTTATCTAGAATTAGAATTATCCAACATGTATAGGTCTTGATATGAGAACTATATTTATTTAAGTTTGGCAATTGATTATCGAATGATTTTCGTCTTTTGGCAATGATACTTACTGGAAATGAAAGAAAGGCTTTTAACGGGGGGTGTTGTCGCTTAAATGCTAAACCAGTTGTATTTGTGTTGTCTTGAGTTTTCTCATTACGCGTGGAAACCTTTCAGGCATGAAAGTGGATCAGCTAATATGTGAGGTTTCAGGAACACTGCTAATGTATTACAACCGTGTGCTACAAGTGAGTGAGATGCTCATGTTGTCTACGTGACTTGCACCAGGATATGATAATTAATTTGTTCTATATATAAATGGTTGTCAATGCATATCAGAATCTTTAAGGTTATATCAGTGTTATGATGAAGCTGCGATGTAGCTACT
Organism: Artemisia annua; assembly: GCA_014162995.1. Taxonomy (NCBI): domain Eukaryota; kingdom Viridiplantae; phylum Streptophyta; class Magnoliopsida; order Asterales; family Asteraceae; genus Artemisia; species Artemisia annua. The sequence goes on from LBNU01000195.1 coordinate 17,144, forward strand.
ACCACTCATATGGTTAATTATATCGCATGTTTTATATAGCATAATTGGTACTTAGATGACTCCCAAAGATAAGGCAAATTTTACCACCATTAATGAGTGATCACAGTACTTTTTCACATATACACACAGAGTATTCTCAGTAGAACTACTTTCGTGAACATCCATGTAAAGCAAACTGGTTTGAGGGAATTGCACATCAAAGATTGATGTGTTAATGTTAATCGAATGTTATTAGCTACTGACTTCATGTGGTTTATGTTATGTTTAATCTAACCAAAGTGATTAGAATGATTCTGTAATCAATGTGATTCCCTGTGGACACACTATTAACGTTGATGTATTTTAGTAAATTCAACACTTTTGATATAGAGGCACAACCCTTGAAATGGTTCTTTTTGACTGTGTGGGTATATATGTGTGTTTTGAAGTGTATGCCACCTTCCACTCTTTGCATTCACCCACTTTGAAAGATAACAGAGGCAATAATGAATTAGTACATATATAATAGTTCCTTTCGTAGCTTATTTGTATAGCTCCCAAGTTTATTGCATAACATGATAATAAGTGCAATCATTTTTTTGGTTCTAAATGGTCTTATTTTCCGTTGACAGTTCATAACCAGGTTGCTCAAGTGAATTGTGGAAATTGCCGAACAATGCTGATGTATCCATATGGTGCCCCATCAGTTAAATGTGCAGTTTGTCAGTACATTACAAATGTCAATGTGAGTACAACGACCTATCTTTTGAATATACGTGTAGGGATACAGAATCACACACACGCAGCACCTTCAGAGTGGAGTTTTTGTGTTTTTACAAAGTTATTTGGACAAATCCCTTACACTTTTCTCTTCTGGTTTGTTTTACATTTATCTGTTGACTATTTCGCTATCTTTCAATTGAAAGTAAAATTTTCCCTATTCTTGGCCTAATGCTATTTGAATCAGAACCATTTTCTGTTGTGTCAGGGTTTTTTGTTGGTTCATAGTTATAGTCTGATGGATTGTATATAGACATGTTTTCTTAAGTAGACACTGGTTATCTGTTTTTATTCACAGCAGATGACCAATGGAAGAGTTCCCATTCCCATGCGACCTAATGGAACTGCAACGTCAGGACCAATGCCACCTGTTTCGACTGTGAGTTACCACTCCTTTTTTTAATGCTAAGAAATTGGGGTTAGTTTAAACGATTAGAAATAGTGTTTTGTTGACCACCTTGTCCATAATTCCTACTTTGTACGTGAATAAGAAAGCGACTGTTATTTAGCTTTTCCCTTGAGGCCTTGATAAACTGACATTGTCTTTAACTATTATTAAGGGTGAATATGTTAAGAGACATTCAATTTTGGCTAGTTAAAAAAACCACGAGATGTTATTAGGAACAAGAGGTACATGGACCAAAACTTTTGATATAAAGGGTTACATTGGTCCCGGTAAAAAAAAAAATGCTTTTCAAATGCGGGGAGGATGGGGTGGGGTTTAAGTTAACCCAACAACACTTTCTTTGGTCTGTTTTTGAATAATTATCAAATATGTAAAAAAATCTATACTTAGAAAAAAATCTAATTTGTGCTGCAACATATAAGGATCGGAATACAGTCATACACGACAGGCAGTTTTGATCCGTTTCTTTTATGTCAAGATTTCAAGTTTCAACGATTTGATTATTTGGAGATCAAATTCAACCCAAAATGACCAATTTTTAAATAGTAAAACCTCTATAAATTAATAGTATTGGGACTGAGAGATTTTATTAATTTAGCGAGATATTATTATATCGATAAATTAATAATTTATTAATTTAAAGAGGTTTAATTACGTATGGCCATTAAATTTTCAAGTCTAATACACTAACTAGTTACAATGTATACTCATTAGAGACTAAAAATAAATTTGAAAAACAAGTTCCAGTTAACATTTTATGAATTCACATTCACACTTTATGAAAATAAAAGTAACACTTTTGTTGCAATACGAGAAGACACCGCACCAACTCTTTAGAGCAATAAAGAGATTCTAAGATAAACTCGATATAAAGTTGAAGTTCAACAAAAAAACGTGTGACTATAGATTCATTTTTTAATAAACAATCTTAGGATTTTTAAGTGTATCTCTCACACACACATATATACATATAGAATTTTTAATAATTATTAATTTATGGTTCCGCTGGGACTAATATATATACACTGGGGTTTCAAAAAAATTATTATCTTATTATTTTATCGATTGGGGTCCAAATTTATACTGGTCCAAGTTGGGACTGAACAAATTATTAATTTTATCGAGGTTATTAATTTACCGAGTATTAATTTATAGAGGTTTTACTGTAGGTCAAAACTGCTACCTTTGATAGAAGTGGTCAAGAAGTACTTTTTCAACGATATACGGGCAAAAAGAATATTTTTTTTCACTAAATAAATTCTTTCACATGATATGCATTTTGTGGTCATAGATGGTACAACGCTTTATGGTTGATATTACGTGATACACATTTCATCTTCTTTGATTGCTGCAGGCACCACCTACCTCTCATAACCAAACAGTAGTCGTTGAAAATCCCATGTCAGTTGACGAGAGTGGAAAATTGGTATATCTTCTTCCTACCTAGTATTTCTGCTATAATATTCCAATGATGCTCTCTCTAAAAATTATATGTTTTAATGGTGATTCAGGTAAGCAATGTTGTGGTGGGGGTAACCACAGAGAAGAAGGCAATCAAGTGAAAGATCGATGATCGTCATTCATGTCCTTTGTCTTGCTATTGATGATGTAATGTGTATAGTAATAGAAAAAGAAAATGAGCATCATTTTGGCATTATCATTGTAACAGAGATTATAGAGACAAATTTGAGGATTTGTTGTGTCTTTGGAGTTGGGTTGTGTGTAGGAAGGGCAAATCTCCTTTATTTTGTGTTCAATTTGCCCAATATCTGTGTCTGTTGCATTGTTGCTTGTTAACAGTATGAAATGGTTATAAATTAGTATTGATTAATAAGGTAGTTCTTCTTGATTTTTCATTTTAAATTGATCATAAATTTAACTTCTTGGTTAATTCTTAATTGCAACAAATTTGCTTAAAAACAAGAAAAGTCGAATACCTTTGAGTATAAATGGTATTAACATCCACCGTTTAATTAACAGGTCAATGTTCAAACTTTTATCATTTTCTTAGTTAAATTCTCGAACTTTATTTTTCACAATAGTTATGTCCTAATCTTTTTAACAATATTTTCAAGATACGTCGACGGTTATTTAAACCCTTAAGTGTTTCATTTGGTGCGACCGCAAAAAAAAATGTGAAGGCCCTGTTAGAAACATTTAAAAAACAAGAAAAGTAAATACCGTCAAAAACTATATTCGCCGTCGATGTTTTGTCCGAGTATACAACTTTTCAAAACAAATATTTCAAAGAAANCTAAGTAATATTCGAGAATACAATGTTGTTTAACAAGAAAAATAACAAAAATATCATTTGAACCTTTTACTACTTTATGAAAAAAAAAAAACGAGAGACCAAACTACAAGTAACTAACTGCCACCCTGTTTCTAGTTTTCATCGCCCCCCTCACTGAAACCCCTCCCTTGTTTCCATTTCACATAATTTAATTTAATTCAATTTCCCCAAAATCAACAACCATGATCACCACAATGATCCAAAACCAATTCAAATCACCATTCTCAATCTCAACCCTTTCACACAACAACAAAAAAGTTCGCCCTTTACCAGTAGAGGAGTAGATATACCATCAATATAATATTTGTATATATATTTGTGCCTGAGCGTATGTATGTATATATATTTGTGCAAGTGCATGTATAATATGTACACTGTTAAAGTGATACTCTAAAACACTATAAAGAAAACAAATATGAATTAAAAGGTACAATTTTATTAACGCTAGTATCCAAATTAAAAAGACATGTATTTCTTTTGACATATTAATGGACTAACTAAACAAGACATGCATGTATTTGTGTAATACAAAATTTCGGGACCAGATTCATTTCGAAGAAATTGAAATTTTTAACGAAAATTTATACTAGACGACAAATATCCATCGGGTTCCGCCTGTCTAAAATAATTATGAAATCTAACTAAGATGCATCAAGTACTTAATTTAGCAAGTAGCTATCTGGAACATTGCCACACATCCACACACATATAATCTGTAAACCAATTCTATTCCTTTACATTATTAACTAAAAACAACCCCCTCCACAAACTGCAAATCCATACAAATTGCTCAAAACCCAAAGCTGATTGTAGATTGGTTTAAGAGTGTTGACCTTATCATGGTTGAATTCCAAGACTACTTCTCCTTATGTCTCATATGTTTGGTCTTTACCATCTTTATCTGGAAGCTGTCCAAGTTAATTCATGCTAATTATCGTCTTCCTCCGAGTCCATTTGCCCTTCCCATCATTGGCCACCTCCACCTCCTAGTCCTTGCTCCAAGCCCTCATCGAGCTTTTCACAAGCTTTCTATCCGGTATGGGCCTGTTTTTCGCCTCTATCTTGGCTCTACACCGTGTGTCGTCGTTTCTTCCCCAGAAACGGCAAAAGAAATCTTTAAAACGCACGATTATGCATTTTTAGACAAACCCCATAACTCATCCGTAGATCGCATTTCCTACGGAGCCAATGCTTTCATCTTTGCTCCTTATAGATCATACTGGAAGTTCATGAAGAAAATAGTCATGTCACAACTCCTCAACACTAGAACACTCGACGTCCTCCTTCCAGTAAGGAACGATGAAATTAATCGTTTGATCAAATGTCTATCACAAAAGGCAATCGACGGGAGGCCAGTGGAACTTGGACTCGAGCTTATGAAAATGACAAACAATGTGATATCTAGAATGCTGATGGGAAAGAGGAGTTCAGAAGAAGAGGATGAGGCAGAGGATATAAGGAAGATAATTACTGAGATTAGTGAGCTTATCGGTAAATTTAACCTTTCCGATCATATATGGTTTTGTAAGAATCTCGACTTGCAGGGATTTGGAAAACAGTCCATGGATATTCACATAAGATTGGATGCAATGCTGGAAAGGGTTTTGAGGGAGCATCAAGAAGCAAGAAAGCAGAAGAAGGATACAGGACACGTGAGGGACTTGCTCGACATTTTACTCGACATTTCTGAAGATGAGAACATGGAGATGAAGTTGACGACAGACAGCATTAAAGCCTTCATTCTGGTAATATATACTAGCTAGCAAGTCATAATATTCCAGCTTATTTAATTTTGCAGCATGAATTTGCCTCAACAACATATTCATATGTGTTCCTTAAAAATTTCCAGGATATATTTGCAGCAGGAACAGAAACTTCCGCGATAACTGTAGAATGGACTTTAGCAGAACTCATCAACCATCCAAACATAATGCAAAAAGCAGTAGAAGAAATTGACCAAGTTGTCGGAAAAAACAGACTTTTACAGGAATCGGACATTCCAAACCTTCCTTACCTTCAAGCAATAGTCAAGGAATCATTAAGGCTGCACCCCGTTGCCCCGTTGATTCAAAGACTATCAACTGAAGATTGCACTTTGGGCGGTTACCATATTCCAGCAAATACCACTATTTTCATAAACGTATGGGAGGTTGGGCGAGACCCGGGTCACTGGGAAAATCCACTTGAATTCATGCCTGAAAGATTTGAAAACAAACAGCTGGATGTTAGAGGACGACACTTTCAATTGGTACCATTTGGGGGCGGGAGAAGGATGTGCCCAGGGACTTCGCTAGCATTGATGGTGGTACATGTGACCCTTGGTTCTATGATTCAATGCTTCAACTGGAAGGCTGGGAAAGCTGGAGATCTAAATAGCATTGATATGGAAGAGGGTATCGGTGTCGCACTTCCTAGAGCGAACCCTTTGGTTTGTATTCCTGTCGCACGGCTTCATCCTATTCCCTTGTCTGCGTAATGTATATGATACAAGCTGAGTTGTATCCTCACCAAGTAAAACTAACACTCTTGAGTGTAAAATATTCACATACATCACTTGTTTTAGTTCAGACTTAAACTGACAATGTGATGGGTGAGCAAACTTGGTACTCCCCAGTGTCTTTGTACATAGAGAGATTCTAAATTCAAACAAAAGCTCAATTAATGGATTGGTTAAAGAGATTCATTATACAATTTTTTTATTAAAAAAAATACGTAGCCCTAAATGGACTTGTACGTCCTTGCCATTGTGCTACTAAAGTCGACGATGCATTCGAATTCTCCCTGTTTCACATTATTTTGTTTTGTTATGATGAATCTGTTTTGTTCTGATGAATCCTATAATTAGAATTTTTTTAGGGCCTTTCACTCTCACTTAACGTTTTATTAATTCAGGATTCCTTTAACAGCAATATCACAATGATAGTGATATTTCAATGATTGGTTAGCAGCAACAAATAACAAAGGCCGGCGGATCCTAATAAGTTATTATCTAATCATAGTACCTTTAGAGCTAGCTTAAGATATTATTATTAGTATTGTGGTAATGATTAAATGGGATTCTGGAAAAACTCTGCATTTTGGTATGATTAAAATCTGGAAAAATAAAAAAATTCTATTTTATTTTAAAACGAAGTTATTTGATAGATCGGTTGTCATCCGATCTTTTAATTCAATGATAAAGACATCTCTTTAACATATCAAACAGAACACGTCTTTGTTAGTGGGATGTTTGGTACACTGGAATGGAAAGATGAGAAAGGGAAAGGGGTTCATTCTCATGTTTGTTGACATAAAGAATGGAATCAGGGAATTAAATTACGTTCTCCCATTTTGTTTCTTTAAAAAAAAGTGGAGAAAGGTGGAGAATTAGAATTTTAGAAGGGGTCTTTCTCTCTATCTATTCTTTATGGAATGAAAAAGCCCATAAAAAAAAGGAGGAGATACGTAATACGATCATAAAACCCTACAGCAGACATATTCTCTCCCATTTCTCATCTCTACATTCGTGCAACATCAGAGGTAAATATATTTTCTTTCTCATTAGTTTAAAATCTAATGTTTTGTTGGCCCACAATTGATTCAACAATTATCTTCTCTAGCATAACTAGAAACATAGCTTGTATGGGGCTGCAAGTGTTCTTTTCACTTGCTATTTTACGTCATGTACAGAAGAAAAAAAAATTATTGGTATAACTCACATGATATCTGTTATATGGTTCTTACATCTTTTGCTAAATAGTTTTAATTTCTTACGGCTATTAACAATGGATGGTGGTCTTGATTTGTTATAAATATATACGGCTAAACATCCACTTGCATATTGTAGATGACGAGAACACATAAAAATTATTGGTCACAACGGAAAATAACAATCACCTAAAATAGTTGATGACCTTAAAGTTTTCAACATCATTGCAGAGAGAATTGTTCACTTGGTAGCAATCAACTGAAGGAAACCTATACTTGGTAGCAAAAATGATGACATAAATCTTAATTTTTTGTGTGGAATGTCTTCTATTTGGGAGAAAAAAAAATTCATAAAGGTTAGTTTATGCAAGAAAATTTTCATGGGAATATGGGATGCAGTGTTATTCCTAAACACGAAAAAGTGTGGTAAAGGTGCTGTCGCTAAGAACCGAACTTGTAGACGCAACAAAAGTGTTAGAATAAATATTGATATTTTTGACAATGTGATTCAAGAACAAAAGTTTCTCAAGATTAGCAAATCGTGGATCTAGTTCCAAAAAGGCCAAGACAAATGCAAGAGTTCTAATGTTACATCCTACCATATTCAACAATGAAATAAACAAAGGCCGGTCATGCTTAACTCGATGATATAATAAAGTCGCTATGGTATCAACTTCACATGTGAGCAGAGGGGTCAACTAGAGTTGAAGATACTGTTTTCTAAGAGAAAACTAATCATCCAAACTGGAGTTGTGTAGCTCTAGTTATGGATTTCCAACGGATCTAGAGTGATGCAAAATTAGGATCTACATGCGTGTTGTAGGATCTACATTGTTTATCGAAAGACCTCATTATATAATTTCGTCTAATGCCCTCAAAAATTTTAACAATTCATAGGACGACCCTGATAATAGCATTTGATAAAATGTAAACAAGAAAAAAACGCTGTATAGCAATAAAAAAATTTCAGTTTAGAAGGAAAAAATGAAAAAATAAAAATAAAAAATGTTTACTATCGATCCAGTTTGAACCGGTCCAAACTAAATGGACACCAATCTGAACCGAGGTTCAGTGCCCGTTTATCGAAGTTTTGAACCTTTTTACTTAAAAGAAGGTTCAAAACAGGGTTATTTTTAGATGAAACTTTTTTTTTTACTTTGTTTGTCCATCTAAAAACAACCAAACTAGGAACTGCCGCCTTGTTTGTTTGTTTCTTGTTTTCATCGCCTCTCTTCTTCTATGATAGTACAAACCACCCTGTTTCATTTCTTGACAACTTTTTTTCTCCCAAAATCTAAACCATTATGATGATCCAACAACAATTCAAATCACCACTCCCAATCTCAATCTCAACCCCTTCTTCACACAACAACAAAACCCACCCATTCTCAATCAAATGCAACAACACCAACAATGTTACTACTTCTTTAACTGCGTCTAATCAAGATTCTGTAATGAACCCTTCAAAGTTAATGACCTCAGAGATGAAAGCAAGTAGTGAGCCGTATCCGGGTGGGATGGGTCCGTACACGGGCAGGGACCCGAATGTGAAGAAACCCGGTTGGCTTAAGCAGAAGGCTCCACAAGGGGAGAAGTATCAAGAGGTTAAAGATTCATTGTCAAGGTTGAAGCTTGTTACTGTTTGTGAAGAAGCTCAATGTCCAAATATTGGAGAGGTTGCTACCTGCTTTTTTTCTTTTCTTTTTTTAAAATTTTTGATAATAGATTATCGGTTTTTTTAATGTTTTTACGTATGGATAAAATGATTAGTATAAGATTATTTAGATACTAGATGCAAACATCTATGACAACTTTTCCCGAAAAAGGGGAGGGATTTAACTGGTTTGAGAAATCTTGTGGATTTGTCGCTTAAAAGGTCAAAAACCATGGTTAACAAAAATAAAATAAAATAGTAGCGATGTACTTTGTAAGAAAACATTCACGTATCCTGGTATGGGCGGACACTTTAGTGAGTGGGCTGGAGTAATGCTAAACGCGCCCTATGGCTCAGGGTACCGAGTGCACTTAGTATAAGATTATTTAGTTACTAGGTGCAAACAGTGGCCTTTAAAAATGGGAGGGAGTTACCTGGTTTGAGTATGTGTGCCGTGGGCTTGCCAAAAGGTTGAAAACCATGGTTACATAAAAAAGGGACGGAAGGGATTTGTAGAAAATAGTTTTATGTTTCTCGGTATGTGCGGACACTTTAGTGAGTGGGCCGTTGAGTGACGTGTAGCTAAGCATTGTCTTTCATGTATTGTCCTTGGGGCAAGGCTTGTAATGTTTTGCAAGAACATGTGATTAGAGACTTTGAGGGATGTTTGGGATTATAAGCACCTTAAAAACTAGGGAAATAGTGTTTGGACTTTCGATTTGCTTATGTGAAAATTTATGTTAACGAGTACAAATCTGACAGATTTCAATATAGGGTTTCAGGTTAGATACGAGAGAAAAAAAGTTATTGTAATTTCATCTTATATAAGCACTTTTGATATGATCAGGTTGTAACTTGCTTATGGCTAACGACTTATTTACACCTAGATAAGCACAAAAGCTGAAAAGTATATTCATTCATCTAAACACCCTAAACACTCTTATTTAGGTGACAGTGAAAAACATCCGATCTGCATATGCTATATCTATCTGGTTATAATTATTACATATCGCATAATCAATTTCAAATCGTAATACGAAATATAATTGTGAAATGATTTTTTTAGGTGCTAATTAGTGTTTATGATAAAATTTGTTGTAGTGTTGGAATGGAGGTGGAGATGGTATTGCAACTGCTACTATTATGCTCCTTGGTGATACTTGCACTAGAGGATGCAGATTCTGTGCTGTCAAAACCAGTAGGAATCCTGCACCACCTGATCCCATGGAGCCGCAGAACACAGCTGAAGCCATCGTTAGCTGGGGGTATTTCCTACAAGCTCTCTTATACACATCGAATTATTTTTTTACGTGTTCGGTGAGCCATGTTACTTATTATAAAGTATCCTCTAAGATACTCTATGTAAGCTGAAAATGGAGATATCTCCATCTATAAAGTTTAATGTATTAGGTTTAAATAAACATCAATCAAAAAAAGGTTTTGTAAATAGAAAAGTCATTGTCATAAGTATATACTTATTCACAGACTAAGGTCGTGTTTGGATGTGCTTTTGGGAACAGATTTTCTAGTAATCGGTTTGAGATATCTGTATAAACAGATTTTTTTACTAATTATCTGAGTATCTTAGGGTAAAATAATTAGTTTACACCAATTGCAACAAAATGTCATTAGTTTTTATTCTTACTCACAAAAAAAGTCACTTTTGGTCATTTCATCTGTTTGTTTTGAATATAATAGTAGTTGAGTGCTCCTTGTTGTTCGGATCTTGACCGGGTCCGAGCTTCCCAAGTTCTATGCTGTTGGGATGGCCAAACACTCAACAATTGATCATAAACACATACAAAATGGACATCCAGACACCCCTAACTAAGATATACTTGTTCTTGATCTTGCAGTGTGGATTATATTGTTTTGACCAGTGTGGACCGAGATGATCTTCCGGATGGCGGAAGTGGTCATTTTGCTGAGACTGTCAGAGCAATGAAGGTATATAAATTGTTCACATTACTGCATATCATCATATATAATGTGTTAAAGCTTAAACAACCTGACTACCAATCGGCCAACTAAGAATTTTTTGGCAAAAAGAGGCGTCTTCTCTTTAAGAAGAATCCACATGCTATACTGAACATTACTAATTAATAACCTAAAAAATAAAGCAGACTCGCAAAGTTCTAGTAATGTCATCTTGATTATCTGATTTGCTGCATAAAAATCTGATGATCTAATACTTTTGACAATTTTTTGAGCAGAAGAGCAAGCCTGAGATTATGGTTGAATGCTTGACATCTGATTTTCGAGGGGATTTAGAAGCTGTGTCAATGCTGGCCAACTCAGGATTAGACGTTTTTGCACATAACGTTGAGACAGTTAAACGCCTCCAGAGAATTGTGAGAGATCCTCGAGCTGGGTGAGTAGTTAGATTTCTTGCATTTTTGTTGATTTTTTTGGTATTGGATGCCAGTTTCACTGCATTATATGAGAAACTGATTAACAGAATATCGATTCTTATTAAAAGCTAAGATAGTTTCTTGTTGGTGTAGATATGAGCAGAGTTTATCTGTCTTAAAACATGCAAAACATAGCAAGGAGGGAATGATCACCAAGACTTCTATAATGTTGGGGCTTGGAGAAACTGATGATGAGTTAAAGGAAGCCATGGCTGATTTACGTGCCATAGATGTTGACATCTTGACTCTCGGACAATATTTACAGGTTACTTTTTTTCCTGTTTCTTTAACTACTTTTAAGGGGTATTTGTGAGGAAATGGGCATGTAAGTCATAGAGTATGGTTTTTCGATGGTATGGTTTTAGAGACTAGAATTGTTGCCTGTGAATTAACAGATGAAATATCAGTTTTGGGAATAATACCCAAACCCATTGCATAAACCAAACAATGGTTTTCAAGTAATCGTACCCATTCCTATTTCAGCTTACTGTCATACACATTGACGCTAATCTTTGTATACATCTTTGCAGCCAACTCCTTTGCATCTTACTGTAAAGGAGTACGTGACGCCTGAAAAATTCAATTTCTGGAAAGGATATGGGGAATCCATCGGCTTTCGTTATGTAGCAAGTGGACCTCTGGTACTTCATGTTTATAAATATTTGCTATATCATCAATCAATTTTTCTTTGAAAGAACAAGATAAAAGTGTGAAATGTTTGAGTTCGACTGATTATAAACGTGAAATGTTGCAGGTACGATCGTCGTATAGGGCAGGAGAGCTCTTTGTTCAAACCATGGTGAAAGAGAGGACCAAAGCCGCATCTAAATGATCTCTTCATTAAATTAAACTGCACCGTTTTTATTTTTATACAGTATTATTTTTCTACTAAAGAAAAATGCAACATTTTCTATTTAGAAAAATATTCATTTGAAAATTTATTTTTCTAGTCATTAACATTCGTGGAAGATGTTGATCTTGTATATTCTTTTTGGAAGAACAAATAGTTATATAACCATCTTGTGCTCTATTGGGGCCCAAGTGGAATTTACTCATTCTTTAATGTCTGGTTTCATGCTTAAAATGGGCCACTTACATGGGAACTTCGTCCAAATTACTAGTTACTTCAAAGTTAAACTTTCAAGTTAACAATCTACTAAATGCCACAGGTTTAAGAAAAATCGTGTGATCCATATAGGGATGTAGGTTAATCTAATGTGGATCAGGTGAACGTATTTAGATTCATATCCATTTAATTTTTCATCATTCATATTCATATTCATTTAACGTCGTTTCATCCATATCCATATCAATTGATGAGTCGGGTTAATGGATGTCCACTGGATATCAAAAAAAAAAAAAAAAAAAAAAAAAAAACTCTAAAGATAATTTCATAGTTTAATGCATATTTTTTAAATATCGTTTGCATAAGTACATGATTTGTTTAAGACAAAATTGCAATATATAACAAAATAGTCTCAACAAGTATAATCAATAAAAAATAAAAAGTATTCATATCTCGTATTATTGTGAAGAGAATGATATCTGACAAATCAAATTGAAAACTATCTAAAGATATATATTCTAACAAGAAAATATAAACATATTTTAAAATATAAATATATGTGATCACTAGAGGAAAATTCAATTGCATACCTTTATTTTGCTACATACCAATGGACAAATCTCCACCATCCATCCTTTTTGATCTAATGGTCTATATTAATCTAAGATTTAATTTTTAAACCTAATTTAATCCCAATTATAAAAAGTTTTATTTTATTTTTTTCTCATTCGTTATTTTTTTTCACACACACTTTGTGTGTGTTTCTCTCAACCGCTTCCCTCCATAACTCACCTTCTTCCCTCCAAAAGCAGTTACCTTCTTCCCTCACCGCAACACCACCTCAAAATCAGTTACCTTCTTCCCTCACCTCGATTGTTCTTCTTTTCCACCACAACACTACCGCGATTTCCTTATTGTTTATCACGATGGATTTGCTAATGGCGATTTTTGATCTTAATGAACCTGCTATTTCAGTGTCAGAATCTTCTGGTAATTCAGCTGATTGTTTAGCTGTTGTTGGTTATGATAATTCTGGTCATTTATCTGGTGATGTAGCTGCCGATTGTTTACCTGTTGCGGTTTGTGATAATTCTGGTGATGTATCTGGTAGCAGTTACACTAATTGTTCTTCTAATCATGCTCAGGATGATAATGCATCATGTGAGTTTAATTTTTATTTTTTAGTTTATTTTTCTGTTGTTTATAGTTTTATCACCTGTGATATTTGTTATTTTAGTCTTTGATATTTGTGATTTTACTTGATAAGTTTTTTTTTTTGATGAAAAGCATTTAATTATAAGATGTTTATTATCACCAGTGATATGTTTAGCTGTTTATAGTTATTTGTTAAATAGGTTATCAAACATATCACCAGTGATATGTTTGCTTATTTATTTTATCTGTTGATGATATATGTGTTGTATCACCAGTGATATGATTGCTTATTTAGTTTATCTGTTGATGATATATGTGTTGTATCGCCAGTTCTATGTTTTCTTATTTAGTTTATCTATTTATGATATATGTGTTGTATCACCAGTGATATGTTTGCTTATTTAGTTTATCTGTTGATGATATATGTGTTGTATCACCAGTGATATGTTTTGATAAGCTGTTTTTGTTTATGTTTTTGACTGTTTATTTTATCATCTTCTTTTACAGCTTCTAGTGGTCTGAAAACTCCTCAATCTTTTGTTCATCATGATTTTATTGATACTCCTGGTGGATCGGTTTTTTGGGTTCCTAGAGTTTCTGCTAGTGTTTTACCAAAGTTGTTTAGTGTTTATAATTCTGTTGATGAATGCGTTAGTATGTATGCGAAATATGCTTCTTAGGCTGGATTTGGTATTAGAAAGTCTAGTCAGAAAAGGTTAAGGGATGGCGTTATAAAAGAGAAGTATCTAGTTTGCAATAGGGAAGGTTGCCCAAAGAGAATTCATTTGAATACTTTAGCTCCTAAGAAAGGTGATAAGAAAGTTAGAACTTCGAACTTTAGGATAACCGGTTGCAAAGCTCGTGCAGTTTTCCATATGATTCCTGGAACAACTCAGTATAAGCTTACTACTTTGGATATTGAACATAATCATGAACTAGATCGTATTGAGTACAAGCATTTGTCTAAGAGTGAGAGGAAGCTACCATACCATGAGCAGCTGTTCATTATGAAAGCAGCTAATTATAATCTTGGTGCTACTAGAGCTCACAATTTGTATACTGGGTTGAAAGGATCTTCAGCGCTTGTTCATGGTACGCAAACTGACTTTTGTAACTTTACTCGTGGTATAAATTGTTTTATTGGGGATAGCGATGCTCAAATGCTTATTTATCGTATGGAAGATCGGATGAAGTATACGTCAAATTTCTCTTTTGATTATTTTGTTGAAAATGCTGAGCTTCGCTGTTTGTTTTGGGCTGATGAGGTTGCTAAGTGTAACTACAGAGAGTTTGGTGATATTGTGTCATTTGATGCCACTTACAAGACTAATAAGTACGTTTTTTTTAGCCTGTTAAATATTTCCTTTGATATTTATACTGCGTTTCTACATTTTTTATATATTATCACCTGAGATACTTCTTTTTTCTAGATATCGTATGGTTTTGTGCCTTTTACTGCTATCGATAATCACCGGAAATCTGTTACTGTTGGCTCGGGTCTTCTTAAGAATGAGACTACTGAAGCATACACATGGTTATTGCGAGCGTTCAAGAAAGCATTTGTTCGTTCTCCAAATATGATTGTCACTGATCAAGATGGCGCAATGCGAAGGGCTATTGCTGCTGTGCTTCTTGATTCCAAGCACAGGCTTTGCATGTGGCATATCATGCAAAAGCTTCTAGCTAAGGTATCTCTTGTGATATTCCATTTTTAGTTAGATTTATAAATATTTAGGAGTTGTTTATCTCCTCTGATATTTCATTTATCTATCCTTTTATATTCATAAATTATGTGTTTTATCACTTTTTATTCTTTTATTTTTTTATTGCACTGTTATGTATCACTTGTGATACTTCATTTATTTTATTTTATTTTTGCATTTGTTCTGTATAATGATTGTTTTTTTCTATCACTTGTGACACTTTATTCTTTTCAGATTGTTTCCAGAATCTATGATGATACTGATTTCAAGAGTAAATTTAGCAAGATTGTTTGGAATATGTATATTGGGCCTGAGGAATTTGAGAGAAGATGGAATGAGTTGATGTTAGAGTTTAATCTTGTAAATCACAAGTGGCTGACAAAGATGTATAGGAGAAACAGAGAGTGAGAATTCCAAATATACATCGAGGTCGGAGAGTGAGAATTCCTTCTTTTCGCATTTTACGAGTCCTACTGCCACACTTGTTAAGTTTATGGTTTTATATGAGTCTGCAATGGAGAAACAGAGATATATGCAAGAAAGATTAGATCATAACTCGATTGACTCATTTCCTACTCTGTTGACGCCATTAGCAATTGAAGTTCATGCAGCAAGGGTTTACACTCGCAAGTTGTTTGTTCTTGTTCAATCAAGTCTAAAACTTGTGATGAGGTATGTGATGTTTCTGTTATTTCTGAGGAAAATTGGTTCCTGGTATTCTTCCAGAAGTGGTTGATGAAGAAGGCACTTTAGAGAATGTTGAGGAAGAGCTTATCTTGTACCAGAAACCCTGTGGAGAGTACAAGGTGATATTATTTATCACCCGTGATATTATGTTTTAAATTGCTTTTATTTATATGTTTTTGTTTTAAGTTTTTATTTATCACCTGTGATAAATAATATCATAGGTGATATTATTTATCACCTGTGATATTATGTGTTTTTTAATTTATTTATTTTTTTTTTGTTTTTTTATGAAGGTTGTGTATAACAAACTAGATGGTTCAGTTGCTTGCTGTTGTCAGCTTTTTGTTCGCTACGTGATTTTGTGTCGTCACATTTTTTGTATATTCAAGAATTCTAATGTGCTTAAGATCCCAGATCAGTATATACTTAAGCGTTGGACAAGGGATTTGATTCCAGCTGATTTGAGGAGGCAAAAGGCCCGTTATGGTAAAGAGAATGAAGAAATAGAAAAGCTTGCTATTGAGGCTTCTAGTTTAGTTGAGATGTGTGTGAATATGATGATTGATAATCAACCAAAGCTGACTTCTTTTGTAGCCAATCTTAGAAAGTTAAAGTCTAAAGTTCAGTCTGATTTGCCAAAAGTTGCTGCTCGCACAGTTTCTCAAATGGTTCATCAGTTTATGGGTGTTAAGAAGCCTGCTAAAATTTATGTTAAAAATCCTTCAAGAGGAAGTACTAAAGGATTTGATAGGGATCGTATTAAGAGTGGACGTGAGTTAGCACTTGAGCAGAGTAATAAGAAAAAGAAGGGATGTGGTATTTGTGGTTTGACTGATCACAACAGGCGTACTTGTCCTCAAAGATCAGCCGAAACTGAAGGTGTTGTAGCAGGCGGTAGTGGAGGAGATTGAGCAATTGAAGAATGATTTTATTCATTGAACTATGAGTTTTCTTGATTTTTTTTTTATTTTTGTTACTTTTTTATGGTATTTTTCTGACATTTATCACTTGTGATAAAGTACTAAAATGTTTAGATTTTTTTCTTCATTTTTTCATAATTTTTTTGTGATTAGAATGATTGAATTTTTTTTGATCACTTGTGATACTTTTTTTATTATTATTATTACTTGATAAAAAGTGAATGATGGAAAGAAAGGGAAAAAACATGGAGGGACTAAAACTGTAAATCTACCAAAGTTAAATTGTTATTGGTTATATCACCTGTGATAATCATTGAAGTTACTAGCATAAAATTTAATAAAGCATTGAAATTATAAAATTTACTAAAACATAAACATTAAGTTATCATTTTGTATCACTTGTGATAAACCATAAGAAAATCACTGTCTTAAAAACAAAATCTCTAATCAGTTCTGCAATCTTCCTTTTTTATCACTGCATACTTTGCAAGTTACAGGTTCTATTCAAAAAAATAAATCTTTAATCAGTAACCACTTGGACCAGGCTTTTGTGCATCTTGTTCTTTAATCTTTTTCTTTATTGCTTCCTCAACAAGTTTCTTTGCTTGTTCTTCATCTAGGTTATCTGTTGCAAACTTCAATGCATAATATGACATTTTTTTTTGGTAATCATTTATTTCATGAAGCATTATCTTTGCTGCATACTTGGCTCTCAACTTGTTTATCTGCATCCGATGATTTTTGTTGGTTTCTTGTAGCATTCCTGTTTCCCATTTTGTACCATTCTTTGCTTCATAATGTTCCATGTGCATCGTCATGTACAAACCGCAATCTATTTTTTCTTTCTTTGTTTTCCAGCTCATGTTTAAGATTGTTGGTTTTCTTTTCTGATTCATTAACTCATATCCTTTTGGATGTAGATATGTTGACAAATGCCTTGCAAACACAGCCCTCTGTAAATAAAAGTTCAAAGTGTCAATTGTAGATTAGTATCACAAGTGATATTGTAAATATATTTGATACAAACAAATTATATATAAAACATTCAGTATAGTGTTTCTTACCACAAATTCATAGTTGTCTTTGTACTTTCCTTCGTATGTTCCACCTGAATCACTGTTATCTATTATCACCGATGTGCCTTTGATGATGTTGAAAACGATTAGGTAGTAATGTTCATGTGCTATGATCGGAAAGAACACCTGTTTTTATAAAATGATTAAAAAGAAATAAATCTTAAAATTATATAATAATTTTATTGATTAATTTATAATCTTATAAAATTTATATTATATACCAGGTTAACATCTTCGAATTGTAGCTGTCTTATATCGCTGTCCATCTGAATTGCAATCATTTTTGCAAACTCTTCGTATTGTTTATCTATCTTTGTATCCATTGATTCTTTCTTTTGCTGTATTATACCTGGCAGCTGTAATTATAAACAAGTTAATATATAAATATATTCAACTATAATCAATTAGTTTTATATTAAATTTTTTCTTACCATCATTGATGTGTAAAAGTAATGCCGTTTCATCTGCTTATCTGATATCCATTCCTCGTTATTCAGGATTGAAGCAAATGTTTCTATTATAGGAGTTTCAATTTTCAATCCTGGTGCTAGTGATTGGACATTCATTCTCATTAATACTACACCTTGGTCCTTGAATACTTGCTCTCTGTTTTCACAATATCACAGGTGATACTACATATGTATCACAGGTGATACTACTCATTTTTTTCATTTGTTTTGAAAGAACATATGATTTATCACCTGTGATAAATTCAAATAAAGGTTATAAAATATAAAAGTTAATCTTACGCTTCATTTCCTTGCATGGAGAAGATGCTTCTTGCCAAGAGTATTTCATCCTCTGTTAGCTCTTCTGTCGTGCTGACCTTTTCATTCACATAAGGTGATTGCAGGCACCGAGATTGCTTTTTTAAATCATTTGATTCTGTTTTGTTGAATGGTTTTGACTCTACTACCGGGCTATTGAATCCTAGATCAAAGGATGGCTGAGATCCTGGTTTGAAATCAAAACCAGGGCTTTGTGAAGATTGACCAGGTTTTTCGTTTTGTTTTGGTTTTTGAAAAATTCAAATCCTGTATTATGCTTCTTCACAATTGTCTCCCTTTCAATCTTTTTACAAAGTTCAATACATACTTCATCTAGTATGTCTTCATCTTTTTTTCTAGTCATTTGGTTTTGTTTCTCTCTTAATTCTCTAAATTCTTTTCTCAACTCATCGTCAGTTTTATTTATTATTTCATCCCACATAGAAAAATCTTTTTCTGGTTTTTCTTCTTCTTCATTCACTTTTTCATCGTCAATTTTTTGACTTGTTACCTTTTTGTTTTCCGCAGCTTCACTGTCTTTTTTACTTCTTACCTCATTCATTCCAGTATCTTCATTCCTTATATTACTACTCCCCTCTTTCTTTTGTGAATCTTCATCCTTTCCAATCCCTTTCGTATTTTCATCATCATCAAAGTTGGATTTTTCATTATAATCATTTGGTGCATCATGTTTGTCAGCTTCATCATCATCAACTATCATAGAGTCTCCATTTTCATCTGCACATGTAGGCTTTTTATCTCCTTCATCTCCATTGTTATCATCTTCATCATCACTTGTTCCAAAATTGATTGAGCTTGATTCAGTTGATGTTGATGAAGAGAACGGACTTGTTTCTTGGAAAGCTTCATTTGTGTTTTTGAAAATATTCTTCAACCTTTCTCTATATTGAATAAGCCTTTTATCTTTTCCAAACTTGTATAGATTTTCTTTGATTAGTTCTTCAAAAAAATCTCTCTCATTCGAGATATTTTCTAATTTATCTTCTAATATTTGATAAATTTCCTGTAATTTAATTTAAATTTGAAGAAATCATCAGTTATATTTTAAATACATAAACAATATTCTTCATATTATAATCGAATATCACAAGAGATTTGATACACTCACCTCCATTTGAGCATCTATCTCTTGTCCATTTAGCCCTCCAATAATGTCCACCATCCCAAAGTATTTTGTGTTATCCAATTCTAGTATCTCTCTACTTTTCAATAAGTTTGCATCCCAGCTTTTGAAAGCCGTTATTCTTCTTTGTACATTTATTCCATCAAACTTTGTATATTGTAAATATGCAAGCTGTTTCATTAAAAATTTATTAGATAAAACATTAAACACATAGTATCATAGTTGATATAAGAAAAGTTTATGAAGTTTTTGAACTTTTCTTTTATATATCACAGGTGATAACTTATATGAGGTATCACACAGGTGATACCTCATATGAGATATCACAGGTCATACCTCATATCACAAATTAATATGTAAAGACAAAAAAATAAATTGCATGTAAATTTTTTTCAATCATAATTTGTTAAGGAAAAATTATTAAATATTTAAGAGTTACCATCAAGAATGTTACTGGGCCATAGTAGTCAACCTCTGTCTTATCCCTCTTTCTTGTTGCCCAATGTTTTTTTGATAATCTTGCACATTCATATACGTATGTACACCGGTCTATGTATCTCACATCATCTTCTTCAAGGATGTTTTCCAATACCGTGGTTTTCACAACTAAGGTGTTATTACATGCTGCAAAGGTATTTGCAACTAGCATCAAGAAGTTCATTCTGAACATGAAATCTGCGTTTCTTGTCTTTGTTATCTACTTTGATATTTCATTTATTGTCAACTTGTTTTCATCTTTGTATTGATCTTTCCATTCTTGCTCAAACTGATCATTGTTTTCTCTTTCTTCTTCATTTCTTTCTAATCTCCTTGATCCCTTTGGCAACCCAAGAACTACTTTCACTGTTTGTGGGGAAATTTGTAAATTTCCAGTTGGAAGCCTAAGGTTCATTGTTTCTGTGTCTAGGATGTCTACTACAAAAAATGCTAGCTTTGTTGGTACTTCACTTATAGGAAAATCTATCAACTTTCCAAAGCCCATTTGTCTTATAACTTTCTTTCTTTCTACATTTAAAGCATGCATTGCTTCAAAAAACGGTTTAACTGTTGTTCTTTCCTTCAACGTTGGATACACCTTTCGTTTCTTATTTCCACTTATATGAATCTCTTCTTTTTCATCAGCATTTTGATTTTCGTCATTCTCAGTTTCATCTATTTTTCTTTTTCCTTTTGCTTTTTTAATTTCACGTTTCTTTTCATCCACATTTTCTCCTTCAACTTCTTCCTTTTTCGATTTTTCAGATTCTTCTGTTTTTGCAGCATCTTCTTTATCAGCCTGTGGTATAATGTAAACAAGGTTATAGGACAGTAGTATCACCATTGATAACTATTAAGAATAATTTTATTTTACGTTTAGCTAACCTGTTCTTTAGATTTTTCCTCTGCTTCTTTTTTGTTTGATGCTTCCTTTTCATCCTTCTGTTGCTCAGTCTCCATTTTTTCCACCTCTAACTCTTCTTCCTTTATTTTCATTTTATTTTTTTCCTCCAACTGTTTAGGTCATCCATGTCTTTTCTTACATCCTGATCTTGGTAACTGTTTTTTTCTTTTTTGTTTTGTTTCCTCTGTTTTATGCTCTGCATTTTTATCACATACCAAATGATATATAACTTAAACACACATTCAACAGCTATATTAATTTACACACATATCTGTTTTTATCTCTAGTGATATATTAAAAAATTGTACAAAATAAGTTGTTATATCATAAAATTTAAGTGATATATACCAAATGTACACATATCAGTTTTTATATCTCTAGTGATATAAACCAAATGATATATAGTCATTTCTTCATAAAACCTGTTATTTACAGCATAACCTCTAATTAACAGCCTAACCTCTTTTCTACACAACACATTCAGCTATATCCCAGTAGATAACTTAGTCTAATACACTAATCTTCAATAATCAGCTCATTATATATTTCTTTTCTTTTTTTTAAATATAATCTTAAATCTATCATTGCTTCACAAAAACTTAAAAAATCTTCATAAATTTTATTTTAAACACTTATAAAACACTGAAACAATATTAATTAATAGCTAAATAAGATTGAAATGAGTTTCATACCATTATCTCCAGTGTCTACAATGTTTTTTTCCTTGTCTTGTTTCTCAGCTCTTGATTCATCAATTTTTATGTTTTTTAGAGTTTGATTCAGCAATTAGGGTTTTAATTTTAGAGTGATGAAGGTGTGTGTGTGTGTGTGTGTGTATTTTGGTGTGGGTATTTGTGCAGATCTAGTTGATAACGATTGAAAACGTTTAGGGTTATTTTTTGTGTAGTGTTACAGTTTTAGTCCTTGTATTTATTTTTATTCTAATTATGTCTTTTATTTTTATATCTCTATTGATATAAAACTATTGCTTTTTCCAGATTATTTTGAGTTTTATAAAAATATTGCTTTTACAAAATTTGGTGGTCTTCAGCTTTTTAATAAGTTTTTATAAATTTTTTTTGCAAAAATAAAAAATATGTGGAAGTGAATACTTAGCCAGCTTCTAACCTTGATCTCTACATAACCTGAACCATATCTCATCAAACAAATGCCAACTGCGCCCTTGGGTCTTTCTCGTTTAGGATTGCTTTCCATTTTTATTTAACCCTTTTTTTATTTAGCTATTCATTTTTTTTTTTTTTTTTGTTTTTGCTTATTATCAAGTTTTTTAAGATAAGTCATTTTTTTTAATACCATTAAATATCACCTGTGATACATAGAAAAACAAACACTTGTAAATATATTTCATCACACCAATACCAACTTTAAAACATGATGTATCACCTGTGATATATATAAAAACAAATACTGGTATATATATAAAAGAAAGAACATACAACTTTAGATTAACTTGAAATGTCTATATTACGTGTCTTTTCAGTACTACAATCAGTTTTAGCATGTATAATACTTAATCCTGGATGCAAAAGATTACGCAAAATCCATTACAAAACATAGTACAAAATCCATTACAAACTTAATAGAGCACCATCATTCTTAGGTTATCCCAAACTTGGACAGTTGTCCGTCACATTCCGTGGCTCGGCAGTACCACAATGGATTCTTGCATATCTAATACTTAATCCTACTTTAACCATCTACATTGTTTAGAAATCTAAAACACATAAAAGATAAACATAAACTGTCTTTGGAAATAAATTGTTTTTGTAAATTTCATTTTTCTTCTTTTGCCTTTTTAATCATAGCTTCTTCAACCATCTTCTCCTGCTCTTCTTTATCATTGTGTTGTTCATCAAACTTGATGGCGAAATCTGACATCATCTTACTATTCTTGTTCGCATTATGCAAGAGTATCTTGGCAGTATACCTCATCCTCATTCTTTTCATCTGTTCAGCATAATGTCGGTTTTTTTCGTCCAAGATGTTTGTCTTCCATTTTAGTCCAATTTCACCTTCATACATCTCCATGTGCATCATCATATATAGGCCGCAATCTATCTTGTTTTCTTTTGTTCTCCATTTCATCTTTGCTACCTTTGCTGGCCCGTCTTTCATCATTTTTTTCAATGCTGGGTGTTTAGTACAAATCATGAAATGAACAAGCATCTCTTTCTGCAAATAAAATTAAAAGTATTCAAATTAAATAAAATATATCTCTAGTGATATTAATCACGCTTTTAAAATAAAAGTATTCAAATATAGATCAGAACAGATGTAGCTTACCACAAAATCAAAGATTACTTTATATTTTCCATCGTAATCTGCATCAGAATTACTGTTGCCCAGTATTACAACACTACCTTTATCAAGGTCGAAAGCTATTACATAGTAATGTTGATGAGCGACGATTGGGAAGAATACTAGCTTTACATCTCTCAAATTGAAATTTGTTTCATCCTTTTTGATTACACCCATAACCGTGTCAATCTGCTTGTTGAGGTTTTTTTTCTTGTTCTGAATCTCTGGTTGCTGTTTTATCACAAGTGATACTTTTAAATGATTATATATCAGTTTTTTATATCACTGGAGATACTTTTGATATCACTAGTGATTCTTTTCATATCCAATTAAAATAATAATTAATTTTTATAAATAACTAACCGTTGCAGCGAATGGTAAGTAGTATCTCCTCTTATCTTTCTTTAGTTTTCTTCTCTCTTCTTCATTCATCACAGCAACGAATGCATCAATTACCTGGGTATCTATTTCAACTCCTGGACAAAGTGATTGCATTGTTATTCTTTGAACTATTGTTCCCTTTCCATCATCAAACACATTGTCCCTGTATTATAGAATCACAGGTGATAAATATCAGTGTCTTTATTATGTACAGAATATCACTGGTGATAAATATTATAATTTTAAAAAATAAATAGCAAAACATAAGAATCTTACAGGATTTCTCCTTCCATTGAAAACAAGCTGTATGCCAACAGTCTTTCATCTTCTGTCAATGGCTCCATAACATTAGAAATTTTGTTATTATATGGTGACTTTAAGTAGATTGATGGCTTCACTTTCCTTTTTCCTTCTACTATTTCATCTTCAATGCTTGCTTCACCAATGTCCTTTCCAGTACCGAATGGTTTTTCTTGAATTGATGGGTTTTCAAATTCTGGAATTTCAGCTTGTCTTGCAGCTTTTTTTTCATCCTGTTTCATTTTTCAAAATAAAAATAAAATTATCGACACCCTTATTACTTTGTTATATTGCTGAAAGAAAACTATTTAAACTCAAAAGTATCTAACCTTTTTCTTTAATCTTTTTTCATTAAGCTCCTTTGCAGCTGCTTTCCTTTTCTCGTTAAGCAACTTTTCAGTCACCTTTAGAGCTCTCTCTTGTTCAACCTGTATACAAGACTATTATATTGTATCACTTGAGATATTAGATTTTATTATATTACCCTTTTGTATTTCTTGTTGTCTTTTTTTCTTAGCTTTTTGTTCCGCATCCTGTTTTATTATTTAAAAATAAAAAACTATCAGATTATGTCACTTGACATACTACATTTTGTAATATTATTTTTTTTCTTCTTATATTACCTTTTGTTCCTTAAGTTTTTCTTCTTCTTGTTTCTTTTTTTCAGCTTCTGCTTCTTTCGCTGCAGCTTCTTTTACGGCCTGTTTTTCAATTTAAAACAAAAAATTAGGTATATATAGGTATTAAATTACTTGTGATACTGCATAAACAAAAGTATTCGATCAATATAACCTTTTCTGCAACCTCTTTTTCGGCTACTTCTTTTGCTGTAGCTTCTTTCGCAACAGCTTCTTGTATGGCCTGTTTTTCAATTTAAAACAAAAAATTAAGTATATATAGGTATTTTGTCACTTGTGATACTGCATAAATAAACTATTAGACTAATCTAACCTTTTCTGCATCCTATTTTTCAGCTAGTTCTTTTGCTGCAGCTTCTTTCATAGCAACTTCTTCCCAGGCTTGTTTTTCAACTTGTTCATCCACATTTTTTCCTTCTACATCCACATTTTCAACTTGTTCATCCATATTTTCAAGTTGTTCATCCCGGGCTTGTTTTTCAACTTGTTCATCCACATTTTCTCCTTCTACAACCACATTTTCAACTTGTTTATTCATATTTTTAAATTCACTGTTATTACTCCCACCATCATCATCACCTCTATCATCATCACTCCCACCTTCATCTCCATGATTATTCTCATCATCATCATTACGTCTTATACTAGTTCCTGCCTGATCGTCCACTGGTCTCCCAAATTCATCAGTTCTTATTCCTATTCGGAATTCCGTATTGAACCTTTCTAAAAACCTCCATATCGTTTCATCCCCTTCGTACATCTCCATGCTTACTTTGATAGAAGTTTCTAATTCTTTTTTCTCTCTTAAAAGTCTATCAAAGTTTTCTTGTATTCTCTCATATACTTCCTGTGTTTAAAAA